>CBVK0100360905.1:0-10590 GCA_900067695.1 Picea abies | reverse complement strand
TATATATATATATATATATATATATATATATATATATATATGATAGTATTTTTTGAGGCCCCGACTATATTCAGAATGAGAATTTAGCGTTGTTTTTCCAATTGAATCCCTTGAAAAATAACATAGGCTTCAACCTTATTGTTAATGTAAATACCTATATTCCAATAAAAATCCAATTCTCGGTTTCCACCGAAGTCATAAAGAAACACCCCCCCACACCTGCCTCCCCTCATCTCTTTTATTTAATATTAAAATATAACTGCTTATTTAATAATATATTACTTTGTAGCTCTACTATCCTCCATTTCTCCAATATATGTTGCTTGAGAAATGCACCATAAGTACCCAACAATATAGTTCTAAAAAAAACTAAATATAATTGACGAAAACCCCCACTTCCTCCTGTGGATGAATTGACCTCTCGGTCATCTTCTAACTTCGGGAGCTTGATCAACTCACAGGTTTCCACTGAAATTTTCTCTTTTGTTTTCCACAAGCCTTTTCCTTCTAATTCAGGACAAAAAACCTCTCGGAGAGCTTTAGTTGGTCGGGGATGAAACCAACGTGACCCCGAGCTCAAAACCAGGGGCTTATCTTCTTTACTCCTCCCATTTCAAGACTTCATAGCTTCCAAGCTTCGGGAGTCTTCAACAAATGCCCATCGTGTTCCTTTCGAACGACAAACTCACGGACCGTCGAACTCCCTATGGGATCGACAACTCCAAACTTCTACCTATATCTATGGTCAAAAAGACTTTCGACAATCTGAGCTTCAGAAGGTCTAACCTACTCCTATATCCAACCTTGCCGAAGAGCCGAACTCCGAAGGGGGATCTAACAGTATTTAATCCATCATCTAATTGACGTTCATCATAAACTCCGCAAGTTCAGGCTTCAAGAGTTCTTCACACATCTACCTCCAGATCCTCCAGAGTAGTAGATCACTGAACTATGCCTTTGCAGATCAATGGCTCTAGAGAACCACTAGATGGATGGCCCAGATCCATTTCGAGATCCAGGGGTCTGGTAAGTTCTCGTTGCCAAACCTTAAAACCTTCTGAATTCCAAATAAGCGGAATGAATCTCCACCCTCGACATGTCCTCTCACAGATTGATGACTAAGGCTTGCTTTGGACTTTGGACCTCGGGGTGCCTTTACACTTCCTGCTCCTCGAACCTTCCGAACTTCCGGTTCTTCTAACCCTTTGATCTGCTGACACGTGTCTTTAGGATCGACGGTCCTAATGGACTCCAAGACTCCGATCTTTGGGAGTCCTTGCTCCTCCAACCTGCTATCCCTCTGGACGCCGAATTAGTGAAGGGATGATCTAATTCCACTTGTTTCTCAATCCAATGGATAGGATTGAGTTCGTGCCTCCTGGTCTTCGTAATCCTAGGAATAAAAAAACTCCACTCTTATGCCTCCGGAATATGGACTTTCCATAACTCTAGATCTTCTCCCAGGTGTTCCCCTTTTTAGATAGATGGTCCAGATCTTCTTTAGAATTTAGGAATTCAAAGAGATGAACCTCTACATTCTATTGTTCTCCTAGAACTCTGGAGGTTCGAACCTCCTTTATCTGCTGAAAAGTGTCCTGGATTCGAATTCGACGAATGTCGATCCTCCATGCTCAGATCCTACGGTAGAGGCATGTCCTCCTCTGTGCACGCTCCTCCTCTAACTAGACTCCAAACCAACAGTCCATATTGTTCCACGCCACCGATCCAATGGACGACTGATATTCCTCCAGATTCTGGCCCTTCGGGAGTCTTCCACTAACGCTTAAACCATACCCTCTGGAGCATTGAGGTCCCAGACCACGGGATCTTCATCCACGTGTCCTACACATCTAATGGCTAGAATTGGCTTTGGCCTTCGGGCCTTCGGATATTCTTGCTCCATGTTACCAACTTTTCCCTCGGAGTGTCTGTCCTCCAGAGCGTAGGATCTTCTTCCACACATCCTCTATGGATGGACGACTCAGATTGCTTCGGGTCCCTATGAATTCAAGGGATCTAAGCACTTTACCTCTCTGTTGCCCCGGGCTGTCGAGATTCCAAAAAGGATAATCCTCCGACACACGTCCTCTTTAACGAACAATATCAATTTCTTCAGGCTCCGGGACTTCGACAAGTCCACGCTCTTTTTCTCCTCAAACCTTCTGAAAGTGCAAAGAATGAAGGACTTCAATGCTTACCTCCCGTGTGACTTCACCAAATCTAACAACTGTTGTTGTTCACACCTAGATCCGACGGTTTGGGATCTCTCATCCACTGTGCATGCTCCTCCTCCTATCCAAACATAGATCTAACGACCCAGATTGTTCTCTAGTCGAGATCGACCACTGTTGTAGCTTATCCTCCCTTGCACGTTTTGCTTTCCTTCTGATGAAGGATCTTTAACTTGTTCAAAGGCTTCGACCTTTGAAATTTTATCTGCGAGCTAACTGCTCGGCCTCCACCCGTGTTGCACCTCTTAACCTTGAACTTGCTCAGATTTTCTAAGGGTCTTAACCCCTATCTTCTTTAGATGATGTTCCATTCCCTCCTGGCACCTCGACGCTCTTGCTCCTGAAATCAAACTTAAATATTTTTAGAAAATATTTTTGTGCACTTCTTGCACTTGTCTTCCTTGAGACTTTTTCAACACTTAGCTAAGTGTTGGCCTTGCGCACACTTTGCAAGGGTCTTCTGTGCACACTTGCACTAATTCTTCTCTGAATCTAAAATGGTTCAGAATTAAAAGGGTTTAGTCCCTTTGCTTCTCCTCCAAAGGAATTCTTGTGCCCTCCTGCCACCTTCTCAATGCACTCGTTGCAGAGCTCTTCTCTAGAGTGTTCATTAACTCTAGTTCTCCTGAGTTATGAACCGACTCCAACATCAAAGGTTTCAAATCTCTGTAAATTTTCCTGTCATCCCTCCTGATCTTTTGAGTCAGACTTTGACTCGGACTTCACACACCTTGCGGGCACTGTGCACTCCTTGCACTGAAGCTTTCAAGAAGAGAAACGATTGAAACTTATGAAAATCCTAAAGATTCATTCATAAAAACATGAAAATAAATGTACAGGCATGCAAAACACAATAAACATAACCCCATTCAAACAAATATCTCAGAGATAGATAAAAACCCAAGTATTTGAAGTAATCTCTTCTATTTTATTAAAAAATGAAAATATACACACAAAGTTCTTACAATCTCCTCCTCTTCTCCTCTTCTACAACCCAACAACATCTAACTCAATGGGCATAAAATTTCAAGTAATATACATGAAAAGGATTATTGAGCCTTCCTTACAACCTAATTCAAAGCTATCTAATCAGAATTAAAGGCACCTATCTACTAAGGCTTTATTTCAATAAATGGCCATTACAAATCCAATCTGATCTGCTGCTCAACGTTTGTACAATCGTCCAGAAATTTAATACAATACAGTCTCATCGGACTGTTTCCTATGGAGCTAACCTCCAAACATTAAAAAGGGTCTTAATTACAAGGATTTCAAAATTTTAAAAAACACACCCTCCTTTGGGAATTTGATCTTGACTTGAAGTGTACGCTGGGTGTTGAGCTGTCCTCCACACATCCTCATTTGATGATGAAGATAATCCTACATCAATAATAGTTAAATAACAATGTGATAATAATATCCCATTTTCATCCCTTAACTATGTATCCATTGATTTAGTTTTTTTTTTTAAGTTTACTCCTCAAATATATCTATGTATACTCTTCTTCTTCAAATCATGTAGTTATAAGTTCTCTTTCTAAGATCAATATAATAATCCAAAGAATAAATCACTAAACACACAATATGTATTAATAACAATATAAAAATGAACTTTGAAAATAAAATTACTAAAACATGGGATGGGATTAAGTATGTATTAAGAACAATATAAAAACGAACTGTGCAAATACAATTACTATAATCAAATTAAGACATTAAGAGAAGGGTCTACTCAAATTAAGTTGCATATTAAAAATATTATAGAATACATAACTTTAAAAAAATTCATGAGCCCCATTTCCATGAAAACGGGTCCTCCATAACCTCGACCTCAAACCCCACGGAAAAATTTAAAGAGTTCAGTTAATTTTACTAATCAAGAAAATCTCAACACCTTCATATAATTATTTAAAATGTTTTTACTCCCTTATTATAGTGCCTCCAACAATATATAGTTTTCGTTCGAGCGTTGACTGTGTATTACTTCCACTTTGACTTATCCTTATGCACCCATTTAACCAAAGTTTCAATTTTTTTGGATTAAAATTGAATTTCAAATATCATTTATTTTCTATTTATCTATTATTTTATTTTATTTTATTGGTCAAAAAATTAAAAGTATTATTACTACTTTCACACCTCTCAATGTTATCTTGATACATATTTTTCATGTCTTCCCATCACCCAATGTTATTTCACACTTTTCAATGTTATCTTGATACATATTTTTCATGTTTTCCCATCACCCAATGTTATTGTAATAAGTATATTTATTTTCTATTTATCTATTATTTTATTGGTCAAAAAATTAAAAGTATTATTACTACATTCACACCTTCCAATGTTATCCTAATACATATTTTTCATGTCTTCCCATCACCCAATGTTATTGTAATAAATATTTTTCCTGTAAAGGGTCATGACATTCCTCGGTAATATCAGTCCAGGTAGTTGAATGTTGTAATGGTCAAGGCTCACTAGTTATGTAAGGGGCAATACATTCCTTGATAATATCAGTCCAGGTGGTTCAATATTGTAATCCAAGTTCAGTATTGCAGTCGAGGTTCACCACTGGGCCAACTCCCCACAACCTCACCCCTTGAGGCCATACATTACATTATCTCCATGGCTAATTTTTTATCCTCTCTCAAGCCACCATTGATCCAGAGAATTCGACATAAGGAAAAATCAATGAAGGATTCATATGTTGAAGCTTTTCATTTCTTTGTCCTAGTATCTTTTGCTGCAAGAAGGGGATCCTAAAGCAGTAGAAAGGAAGAAGCTATTGGTGAGAGAGCATATTGACCATGCACTAGATCATGGTTCATCATTCTAGTAGAAAGGAAGAAGTTGTTGGCGAGGGAGCATATTGACCGTGCATTGGATATTGGTTCCTCATTCCTTAAGCTGTCTAATTGTTTTAGGTATTTAGTGAATTAAATTTCAAGCATTTAATGAATTAAATTTCGAGTGCCAAAAAAAACACTCAATGGGCATGTTTTTTTATGTAAAAATGAGAGAGAGGTACAAAAAAAATGAGTCAAGAAGCTTGGATGTGTATAAAAATCCAAACCTAAGTTACTTGGTTTGTGTTTGTTTTCAATTTTAACAGAGAGTGAAATTGACTAAGCACCTGCCAATACATAATAGTCTTCTAGCAAGGTACACAATTAGACAATTTTTTTCCCAAGAATATACTAGTGAACTTAAAGAAAATATTCACTTTGCAAATTTTTTGAAGCAGTCCACTTACCATAATTCCTTCGAGGAGCTAGGTCAATATACAATATGATTTATTTTGATGAATAACTTGCATGTTGTAGTTTCTTTGGATCTGGTGCGTGTTGGTTAAGCTTGTCTTGGTTATTTATTCTCATAGTTTTTCCAATCTTGGATCACAATAAGGGATATAGAAATATTGGGCATGCCGACAATCCCTTGCCAACAACTAAACCTAACATATTTACTTACATCAATACATAGACATTTCACACCAGCTTGACCTAAGTAAAAACATTGCTTTATATCCACTACTTTTAAAAAAAAGTAGAACTATGGGGAACTATCCAGATGAATGAAATTCCATGGAATCACCCCGCACATTCAAGCTTTGCTTTCTCAGTATTCCACATTAGGATGGGGGTATGCATTTCATAGATGAAGATATTCTTGTACACAAATCCCGTGAAACCTCAAATAAAACCAATCCTTGAAACAATAATTTATAGAATAAAATCAGAATCGAATAGGTTGATAGAGATATTCATCGTCAACAAAACCAATCCCTGAAACAATAATTTATAGAATAAAATTAGAATCAAAACCAATCCCTGAAACAATAATTTATATAATAAAATCATAATCAAATAGATTGGATAAAATGAAAACTATAATTGAGCTAGGAAGAATGGTGATGCACATAGAATTTTCAATCTATAGTCTCTCCAAGAGATAAATTATTGATGAGGTGACTATCATCCAGTATCATCCACAATAAACATTTGCAGTAAATCCCCCTACTAGAGGCGTCAAGGCTGACACACCTGTCTAGTAGTTGACATCTTTAATAGAATTTGTAACCCATTCATGCAAGACACTGGTTAGATAGATAATCAAGTTTGCTTGAATCACATAGTATGTGAGCCTCTCGCTAAATTCAACTACTACACAATCACAATTGCATAGTGTAAATAAGTATGGAATCCACAATTGCATAGTGTAAATAAGTATGGAATCCTCCATCCTCAGTAAACAAATGATAGCATTAGACGTTTTCGATGCTATGAAGGGCGCCCAGTCTTCCCAAGATGCAAGATCACATCCATTTCTAGGTTCCCCAAATTCCTATTTCATAGAACTTCCCTACTGCAGTAGAAATCCCTTTTCCAAAACTGGGAAAGGAACGACACTATTTTATTTCTCTTCAAAGGCTATTGCTACAGCCATGGCTGGACCTTCAATCTTAGTGGCAAAATAAACTTTGCCAGGGAGAATCTTAAATCGAAGGACACACGGTAAAGTATGGAAGTTAGGGTAGCAGGTGGCAAGGGAAATATATGGCAACACGTCCAATGCCCAAACGATGTGGACAGATGACTAAATACTTGGAATTTTACAACTTGACATATATCATCATATCCACATCTCATGTGTTACTTTCATTGCTCGAACTTTAAATTCTACGCGTGGGCATTGCTTAAGCAGTGCATACACATTCCACGTGGCTGGTGCCCCTGGTTGTATGCAAAGAATATAACGTTCGGAAACCTAACTCTAATCCCCTCGTGCACCTAATTCTAATTTCAAAGAATAATCACACTTCCCTCGTGAACCTGGTTGGTTATTACAAGTGGTTTGGACATCTACGAGAGAGAATGGAGGTGACCTCCCTCACAATTTCCTAGGTATATTTTTATATATGTACTATTTTGAAACATGTTTACTTAATTGTTAAGATTAACCATATATATCAAGCGGGTAACATTGGGAAGATAAATCTACACTTTTTTTTGTTGTTTTACTTAAACTGTTTGACTAAATTGTAGGGAATTGATTATAACTAATCAAGCAATCGTAAGTCAGTCAATGAGAGGTGGCATTTATAACCTCGACAAAGTGTTCAAAGAAATATATTTATCATTTCTTCATTCAACCACAACATTTCAGGGATATAGACTTACCATTTCATCATTCACCCACAATGTTCACTAAGGGAGATGGAGTTATCATTCATCATTATTCTCCTCCCTATAAATTGAGAGAATCCTCTACATTGCATTGCATACAGAGAAGAAGATACATATTATATATTTTCTTGTCACTATATAATATATATTTTATAATATATATTTTATAAGTATTCTTCATTTGGTATATATTCCAATTGGGTGGCATCTTCTGCAAACAGGTTGTTTGTCTTATATCTTGTGATGATACTTCTTGTTCAGGGAACTAACATTCTCTTTGTATGTTCCTTTGAGTTTACATGTCTACTAATGTTACTCTTTTATTTTTTGTATGTCCATTTGAGTTTACATGTCTACTAATATTACTCTTCTATATTTTTATGGATCTAATATTCTATAGAGGAAAGGGATTATTATTATTAGTTCATTTTTGATTGAAAGATGGAACATATATATGTGGACGGTGTTGAGACTCAAGCTTCAACAACATAGGTGTGTGCATAATTCATTCATACAAGGAGTTGTATTCATGAATATTCTTAGAAATGATCAATTTTATATAGATTGAACTAATCACATTGGGTTCATTTTTCCTTGATTCCAACTGCAAGAAGATGGGATAGGTATAGATGTGTCCTCTCAATCATAATTTTTAATGATAATTGTTATTATTATTCATTCTTTCTTATTTTGTTGTCTTATATTTCATGAGAACAATTGTTCTTGGTATTGCTATGTTGTTTTTACCTTTTGTTTTCACATGAGTTATTGTTGTTATTACTTTGCTACTTGCATGTTTTCATTTTGGACATCATTTGTGGATTTTCTAGTCAATTTAAGGCTTATTTTTTACATCATTTTTGTGTTGCTACCATGTCACTTTATCAGTTTTCTCCCCTGTGAATTAAGCTTCATCTTAGACATCTTCGGTTGGTGCTTTAACTTTTTCAATGGTCTTCAACATCTTAGTTTTTTCTTATTTAAATTTTTCTTTAGCATCAGTTGTTGTTCTTGTTTGTTTGGGTTGCTTGATGCATATTGCAATGTATCCTGTGGAAAAGATGCCAAAAATCATCTCACTATAAAACATGTTTAAGAGCACAATTGTGTTTCTTTTGGTACATCTAGGAACAATTGCTATGCCAGCATGAGAATGCACGACAACAGACTCAAGCTCCCTTGAACATAATATATACAATACACTACACATTACGTATATGCTCTATAAATATTTAGAAGGTTGTGAAAAACATCACATCAAATTGTAAATATTCTTCTTCAAACAACATTCATTTCTTATTTTATTAAGATACACTATTTGAATAATCTGTAATATATATTTTTATAACTTCAAATTGATGCTATACATGATATTAAATATGAAATAAAAGTTCAAAAATAAATACAAATTATAAATTATTTTATTTAAATTTAAACATTTGTTATTTTATTAAGATGTACAATTTGACCAATTTTAGTGTCAAAGTCTTATAAGTTTAAAGATAAGACATTATTGTGAAACATGACGAAGCACAAATTATAAATTTTTTTCTCAAATTATTTTAGTGTCAAAATCTTAAAACTTTAAAAATAAAACACTACTCTGAAACATGACAAAGTACAAATTATAAATGTTTTTCTTTAAGTCCTTTTTAAAATAAAGATATACACTTTTATTAGTCTTCAAAATTAATAGAAAAGTTTTATCTTTTCAATTTTTTTTAATAAAGATATAAATTTTATTAATTTTCAATATTAATATCAAAAAATTATAATTTAAAAAATAAAATATTATAAGATACTTAAAAAAATAAAAAATACTATGAGATATCCTATATAAAAAATATGAGATATAGAAACTGTTTATAAATGTTTTTCTTTAAGTCTTTTTTAAATAAAGATATACACTTTTATTAGTCTTTAAAATTAATAGAAAAGTTTTATCTTTTCAATTTTTTTTAATAAAGATATAAATTTTATTAATTTTCAATATTAATATCAAAAAGTTATAATTTGAAAAATAAAATATTATGAGATAATTAAAAAAAAAAAAAAAATACTATAAGATATCCTATATTTATCTTATATAAAAAATATGAGATATAGAAACTGTTGACTTCTTTGAATTTGTAATTAGCATTATCATATTTTATAGAAAATATGAGATACAAACACCGTTAACTTCTTTGAATTTGTAATTAGCATTATTATATTTTATCACTCGATTTTGATTTTCCATGCCTAACCTCAAATCCTTACAATGTCGTTTCACACTAACTTCACATAAGTAGACATATTACTTTATATCCACTACTTTTTACAAAAGTAGAACTATGGGAAACTATCCACATGACTGAAATTCCATGGCGTCACCCCCGCACATTTAAGGTTTGTTTTCTCAGTATTCCACATTAAGAAGCTTGGTATGCATTTCATAGATAAAATATTCTCGTATACAAAGCCCGCGAGACCGCATTCAAAACCAATCCATGACACATTATTTTATGGAATAAAATCAAAATCAAATAGGTTGACAGAGATACCTATACAATTAGCAAAACCATTCCATGAAACAATAATTTATAGAATAAAATTAGAATCAAATAAAATGTATAAGAAAATCTATAGTTGAGAACTGATTGATTCATTTATGGTGACACAAATGGATTGATTCAGAATGTGTCACGAGACATCTGACATCATTATTATTCAAAAATAATATAAGCAGCTATGCTGCTCTTGTTAAATTTAGGGTTATGATTAAAATGATAACCCTTATAAAATGATGATAAACAAAGGGTTATGAGTAAAATGATAGACAAATTGAATGAGGCGATGTACATTGAACAATAAAGTGATTTGAGAAAAATGTATCTACATTATGCATTATTAATAAAGTGATTGACTCAAAATGTATGTGCATTATGCATTATTAACGGTTCTCCATTCTAAGAAGTGGGAATTCTAATTGAAAATTCTCAATAATATGTGATGTTGAAAATCAATCATTTCTATTAAAAAAAAAATGTTTTTTTAGTTAATTATTTAATTAAATTTATAATTAATAAATGATTTTTATTATATATATATATATATATATATATATACACGATTAATGATTAATGATGCATTAAAAAAAGTTTTTCAAGATTATCATAGTTTTGTTGAGTTAA
>CBVK0100360879.1:0-15760 GCA_900067695.1 Picea abies | reverse complement strand
GAGATCTACACTCTTTCCCTACACGACGCTCTTCCGATCTCACATCCAATGAACTTCCTACATATAAATAATATTTGGACTGCAACCTTTTGGATAACACTAATGAACACCACATAATTATATTCTTGGTGTAGTGTTCTCGTCGAAAAGGAAGACATACAAATAATTGAGAAGATGGTAGGAAGTGTATGGAGAATGTGTCAATGAATTGGCTAGACTTCCATTTTACCAATGGTGAGATACATGACTTAGATATAGAGCATTCTGAAAAATCAATGCAAAGGTGCATTGAATAGATATGCATTGAGAGTTGCACGCATTCATAGTAAGTGGTAGAGTTGCACTTATGCATAATATATTGTTATACTTGAGTGCATTATTGAATCCATTTTTGTGAGTTCACGCATACATGTTATTTAATATAAATTATTATGCTAACAGTTGAAATGTTACAATTATTACTAACTCATGGAGTTGAGGAAATTCAAGGTTTGTTAGACATTGCAACATGAAAATTGCAAGTCAAGTAGTCACATGAGCATTGACTATAGGAATTTTCTGTTAAAAAAATAGAGTAATGAACTTACTGATATTAATTGTGAACATGCATATGCATAGAGTGGTAATTTTATTCTATTCAATAAGTTACTTGATAGATGGTGATGGAAATCTTTAAGTGTGGACAATTTTGGAATTACTTGTGAGATTTTGTAAGTATTACAATAGAATTTTATGGTGCATGACATACTAATAATTTGTTGGCAGAATGCAAGATGGAAAAGATTGTAGGAAAAGTGATCTCAACTATGATACTACAGAAATACATGATAAAAATTACTACCTGTTGTTGCAACAACCAAGAAAAATACGAGACAAAACTTCATATTTAGGGAACAATGGATTTCCTTTATGGAATAATTTTGAATATCTAAAATGATTTTTTTATAATATTCTCTCATAATAACTATATGTGGGTGATATAGGTGAGTTAATATTGATTATAGTTGACATTCTTGGAAACAAAAACTATTGTTGGAAACACTGGCGCCCTATAATTGTAGAACCTTGGTGGGGTACTGGTAATGAGTTGGCGTTCTCCTTTTGGGTGAAAGCCTTGGCAAGATGGATTGATGAGGGACTGTGTAGCAGTGAAGGGATACCTAATCCTAGAAGGGTGAGTGCAACAAGGAAGTTGCAACTCAAGGATGTTTATGTCATGGTACCTATCATAATGAGGTTGTGCCAAAAAGAATAATGAGTTGAATACTTTCATGAAGCAACTCTATGGAATAGAGAAAATGACTTCCAGTTGCAGTATGAATACATGAATTGGTGCTCTAAAGCAGAGCATCAGGTGGATAACAAGCTGAATTAGCAAACACATGGACGTTTTTTAGGAATTTTGAATTGTACATGGTATATAATTCACTGAGGACAATGCATAAATAAGGGGGAGGGGAATGTGATACCTCTAGGCTAAACCCCAATTGTAAATGTAAATGTAAATATGCTTATAAGCTGGTGAGTTGATGATACATGGTCTTTGGTCCTATTTTGCACACATTGATTTAGTGTGTGGGAATATCACACCAAAAGAAGCGTGCACACCTTCTAGAGTTCTGCGCACACCAGATTGAGTGTGTGATCTTAAGGCCAGGGAGCATTTGTATATATGTTTTGTTTTATAGGCTGGTTAGCCAGGTTATTATAGGATAGGATGATTATATGATTATTAGGTTAGGGATCATGGATGCTAAAGGCAATTGTGCCTATATTGTAATTGTAAATCATACTCATATTATTAATTAAGTACACCATTGCATGCAGATCGACCAAACAAAAGAGATTGGGGGATAAAATCCACTAGAAAGGGGTAAGGGAGATAATCGTTTAGGAAAGGGGCTAAGCCAAGGGGGCTTAATTCCAAAGGAATATTTTATTAATATTCCTAAAGTCTAAAGTATAAAGTATGGGATATTCATTTTATCCTAAGTCCATAAGGGGGAATGTATCACCATGTGGGGGGGTCAACGTGAGGGGCACATGTAATTCCCAATATAAAAAGTGTCAATTTGGGAACATGCACATATATTTGGGGGAAATTAGTTCATTTTCCATTCTTCCTTCATCATTTCGAGAGGATTCACATTGGTTTTCCTACCATCTGAACTTTGTTACTGCCATTACCATAAATGTACTTGGGAAGCTTGGTGATGTGGAAAAATAGAAACATGGTTTTAATGCAGGCTGAAAAGACCGATTGTTAGGCCCATTGTCGAGGAAGTGGGTTTTCAGGCCCATAGGAATTTCTCTCCAAGTGAGAGAATTCGTATGTCGAAGAAGTGGGTTTTCAGGCTCATGGGTAGTTTCCCTAGGCAAGAAACTACTCAAAATTTTTCCCTGGTGCATTGGGAAATGGCTACAGGGCTTTGAGACTTCCTTTATGGCCTATTGTTGAAGCCCCGGAAGGGAAGTGAGGTAGTCGAAGGAGTGTTAAGAAGATAAGGGGAACACTTCCTGGGGTGGGACAAGCATGTGGGTAATGAGAGACTGTAGGCTAGTTGCAACAGTTGGGCACCTTGGATTGAGTAATTATGCTGCTTGTCAGACTTTAGACTGGCTTAGTATTCCCTTTTTCTTGCTAGAGTTTAGCCCCAACTTAGGGGTGAACCACTGTCGAGATTACGAGAAATGTGGTGTATGGCTGGGAGAAACGTGGAAGGTATGAACACAATTGGTGATCTATTTATCAAAGATAAGTGTCAATTATGTGTTAAATTATGTGTTGCATCATTGTTTATGCATTTGTTTTTATGGGTTTTTCCTATGTATGATGCATATATATTTCTATTATTATTCTATATGAATTTGTGTATTTGCAAAATATTTGTATGCTTTAATTTTATATATAGTTCAAATTTTTTATGTGTCGTATCCCAGCAGCAGGTGGCTGGGGATATTACATTCCATAACAGAAATTGGCAACTCCATTGGGGAAGGACTTTGACTAGTCTTTCCTTGGATTGTATAAATCTTTTACCCACCTTTAGATCTTGTTTGTTGTTTGTTTCTGATCTACTCCCCTTTGTCTCTTCCTCATTAACAATATGACCGATTCATTGGTTAAGTTTTCTAAGTTTTTATCTTTATTTTTGAGTTTTTGGGAAGGGTAGTGCTCCTCTACTGTGTACACCAGGGTGCCAGTGTCTGATCAGATCCCCCATGTAGTGTATACCAGAGCGTTGGTGTGCTCTGTCTCTTTAGAAACAAGATCACTGATAATATTTTCTAGAGTTTTCTTCCCCTTTATGCTTTCTTTTTCTCAGTCTTATCCCAAGGGAGTTTTTTCTCAGAGACCCTTGATTATCTTTGACTTTGTTTTGTTGAGAGTTTGAAATTTATCACTCATTTATGTTTATCCTTTGAGTTTGCAATTTTTCTCTTAGTTGTATTCCCCTTGGGTTAACATGATCCCTTGGCTCTTTCTTCCTTTGAGTTTGTCTGATCTTCATATCATAAAGCTTTCAGATTGCTTGGTTGTTTAGGACTGTTCATCAACTAGGGTTTGCAAAGGTTGCTTGGTATTGAGCCTTCTTGTCTTAATTTTAAACATCTCTCTTTTCTGGATGATTAGGAATCTTATGACAAATTAGCTTGATTTATGTTTCTTGTTGCTCATCGTTTGAGGATTTTTGTGAGTGTTTGTCTTCTTTCTCTTTTGCATCATTGAGTTCTTGATTGGACATGTTGTCCCCTACTTTCTTTCTTTCAGTTCTCATTACTTCGAGTGTGCTTTGTTTGACTATTTTTTTTCCTCATAGTTCTTTGTATTAAACTTAGATATCTTTCATTTGAAAGTTAAGAAGCAAAAATTTTGCATAGTTAATAAAACGAAGAAATTTTGCATTCATTAGGAAAGTTGTTTTGGTTCATGCTTTGGAAAAATATCTAGTTTTTCATCTGCATTTCGATTTTCAGAAACATTTTCTTGGTAGTTTGGCATTGTATTCATCCTAGAAATTGCAATTTGCATTATTTTGAGTGCTTTCTTTTATTAAGAAGAATATAAATCTTCTCCTTCCCATACATAGAATTCATCGAAATAAAGAATTGCATATCATTCTTTTTCATTCTATTAGAGTTGAGTCTCTTACACATCATTAGTTTCATCTCCATGACCCCTTTGAGTTAAAATCCATTTAAAATCAACCACTCACTAGTAAAATCTGAAAGAATTTTTTTTGGTTTTAGCACACCAACAATAGCATAGGATAAGGGTCTTTGGACTAGGTGAAGTGAGTAAATTGTCCAAGACTACTAAAAATATTGTATAGCAATAAAGAGCATATAAATCCAAATTTTGTATAAGCATAGTTGGGAACTCTCTCTCACATAGGGGATAAACATGAGGTCATGTGTGGGAGAGAAATCAAGATTACCCCTCCAAATATTAACCAATCATAGTGGACATATATTATATTGGGGGTTGTTCTTGAGAAACCACTGGTTTCATTTGGTCTCGTGGCTTCATGAATTTCGAATCTGCTCGGGGTCCTTTGGAGTCCTACTGGTCCACTTTTCTTTAATTCTCTTGGAGAACTTTGGACTTTTATATCCTTCCCATTTGTTTGGTCTAAAATATCAACTGTACCCTCCCGAAGGCTGACTAGGAGTTGGTAACCTTAGTGGCCTTTCCTAGGTACCTACAAAGGTGACCATGGGTGGATTCCCTTGGTACTTGAGGCAGACGTTGTATCACACTCTTAGTACCCTTGGAGGTTGATCCCATGAAAGAGAGGGTTGCTTGCACTGAGAAGGGTTGTTACGTGGAGTTCAGGGTAACTGCTTCTCACTTCTTCATTGGAAGCTTTATATCTCATCTTTGGAAGATCCTTAAATATGTTGTTGCTTGGTTGATTGATTTTAGGTTTCATAGGAGTGTGTTTCTTTGAATTTCATATTCGGCCTTAAGATCAGAGATTTCACAGTATACAAGGTATGGAACTTGACACTCATGAACCTCAACTCAATCTTTCTTATGAAGCAGTGATCATATATCACACATCTGAAACCGGGAGAGTCACTCCTGGAAGTGGTCAACATGTTGAATAACTAGTCAAAACTTTCATAGAAAGCCTTGAATATTACATGAATCCAATTTTTAATGATCCACTCAACCTACCACTCACTGATCCACCATCTACGAGATATGTTGATGCCTTTTCTTTTACTATTTACCGCATGGTTCAAACACTACACCATCATTTGGCATGAACCCACCGATTTTTGGTTTTCCTGAAGGACTTGGGAATTCATCTTTTTCCACAATTCTCATAGTTGATACTATTGGTGATTAATATTTGTCGAAAATCTTGTTGACCCAGGTAACCCCAACTCAACCACTTGCACATTCATCTCCTTTTACACATGAGTAAGGTAATATTCCTGCTTCACTATTTCTGCACATGCACACACCAAGTGCCTTACTGGATTGTCCCATCGTTCAAATGGATAGTATTCAAGTCATTCACATAACTGTGTTTACACAAGTTACTCAACCTGCATCTCACACATCATAGATTATTAATCCCTACATTGGAGGACAATCTTCAATGGGAGGCCAACCTTTAGCTGGGGGGAAACCTTTAGTTGTAGGGAAAATTTTTACTAGGGGGAAACCTACATGGTTGAAACATCAACAATATTGGGGGAAATCCATTCATGGAAGTCCTTCTATCCCTTCTACCACTAGCATATATCCTAGACATCCATACCAATGAGTTGCAAATTCTTTGTGGGCTCAACCCAATCTAATGGGAATTCCTCCTTAAGGAACTATGCCCTCTCAATCCATCAACCCCATGATTCCAATGCAACAATCCCTTCAATAAAAATATACGGGAGGCCCATCAGTCCAACCAAATCACATCAGGGGACAATTAGGTCAATTTTAGTATGTAGGAGCTCCATCTGCTCTATCACAGTACATGGGTGGACAAACATGGCAACCACCTTACATAGGTGGACAACCCAAAAAACTATTGTACATGGGATGACCATATATTTTTGTCATCTCGCCTCAACCTAGCTATGTTCATACTGGTGTTCCCATGAAATATGGTTATCACCAATATCAACATCATAATCGACAACTACCATTCTTGGCTACGTTAGATCTTCTAGATCTGTCACAGATCCCATTCTTCATGCCCCGTTTTGGCTTGCTATCCCTGCCAAATTACCATATGACATTTCGAAATTCGACGAAAAACCTCGGGATTATACTAACACTCATGTTATGACTTTCCACTTATGGTGTTCTTCTAATTATTCGATTGGATGATTCCATTTGTCTTATAATTTTTCAGAGAACACTTACAGGTGTGGCAACAAAATGGTACATTGAACTTTCGCATAACTCTTTTGTTGACTTTAACTCTCTTTCCATGGCTTTCCTGACACATTTTAAGTTACCTATATGGTACGATATTGGTACAAAGATTTTGACCTCTCTCTGACACTCCTCTTCCACCCACATATCTGATCATATTCATGAGTGGAGATGACGAAGACAGTTGATTAAGGTTCCAATTATAGACCAAATCCTCATAGATTGGATTACAAAGTCTCTCTTGCCTCCATTGCGCGTGATGTTTCTATGGGAAACATTGTTACTAAAAATCAAGCTATTAGTCATGCACAATATTTGGACTTGGTTTACTCCTAGTCCAACAAACTTTATGACCTGATTGTAGATTTTAACCTTGTACAATATTCACTGGAAATAAATTTTTAGTAAAAGAACAAAAAAGATACAATGGAAAATACAAACATTACACATAGATTTTTCCCCTAGAAACCCAAACCGGGAAAACCAACATATTATATATTGTTTCATCATGATACATTTTTTACAATACAATATACATATAGGATCCAACAATATCCAAAACCCTAACCCAATGACCTGGATTAGTCAACAACCCTAATTCCTTAACTGGAAATAGAAAACCATCGAAAAAAAACCATGTGCCGAAAAACCACCTAAATAATGTGACATGTTTCTCGAGGTTGAAAAAAAAAATTTGGGGGCGTTTCAGCCCCCTACACCCCCCAAGGGGGGGCCTAGCTCCCCCCCTTGAAACTACTCATGCAAAGGTTATAACACATAACCAACACTGATCCCTAATTCTCCTCATACGTTGAACGATCCGTCAAGACCTTCTCCAAAACCAAGTTCCATTCCAAACACCACAACTAATTTTGTTCCTGATCAAACCTCCGAGCTAAATGGGGTTCAACCCACTTCATCTCATAAACTAGGAGGTAAGAAGAAAAACAAAGGTAAATCCAAGAAACCTTCTAACGAGTAGGATAAACCTAAGACAGTTGACACTCAATCGACCAGGAAGCCTACATTTCCTTGTATGATTTGTGAGGAAGACCACTACACGAAAGTATTCCCTCATCATGAGGTTGTCGCTAAATGTTTTAAGGGTTCCTCCCAACTTATTCAGCAACAACATTTGGATGCACAAAAACTTGTCCCTCTGCTAGGAGGCGGCCCAGGTTATTCCAACCAAGAGGATTCTTCCACAAGTGCCTCTAATTTGTACATGTTTAAGATGGTTAATATCGAGACTCAAGAAAATACTTATGACACTCCTCCGAGCGATAAGACCCATTTCCATTCGAATATGATTACATTTAATATGGAATTTATACATGAGAGGGTATCCAACCACTTAGCATTCCAAATCCAAGTTTTGATTGGTGGAAAGAACATCCATCACACTATTTTGGATGAGAGAGCCTCCACCTGTGTCATGTATTTTCCTTTTTGGAGAGCCCTTTGTTCCCCTACACTTACCCTGTCCCCTACCACCTTGAAAGCATTTGATGGATGTGGTTTCCAACCTCACAAACTCTTGCAATATTTTTCTTTGACATTGAAGGGTAAGAATTTTTTGTTCGACATCAAAGTGGTCAACATGCCCCTGGATTATAATGTGTTACTTGGTCATAGTTGGTTTTATGTGATGACTGTCATTGCATCTTTAGTGTTTCATATATTACGATTTTCCTATTAAGGAAAAATTATCACTGTTGACCAACTTGAGTATAACACTCCAAATCACCACAATCCTACAATGAATAATATCCGTTTTCTAAGAGTAGGAGCAGGTATTCCTAAGGATTATGTGCCCATAACGGTTATTCTCTTAAACATTCCCACCATCCCAAGGGTTACCATGTTAAATATTATTTTGACTCGGGTGCGACAATCCTTAGAATTATCTGATCCTTTGGGAGTACCTGGTCTCGTCGAGAATAGTTATTTTCCTGTACCAAGCTCATTAAAAAATGAAATAGACACTAATGAGCATAGTTCATTGTCTCTATCAACATTGTTTAAAAATGAAACAGACCCCCCTCCATTACAATAGAGTCTCACTCTGGATGGAGTACTTGAACCTTCTTTCCTCAGCCTAGTGAAAATGTTTCCATTAGTAACCAGACACCTAAACAAAGAAAGAAGAAGAGTCGCTAGAGGAAACAATGCTTGGGGGTAGGTCTCCAGCCTCTGGACATCATGTTGGAAAAAAAACACTATCTTTTTCTAAAGAAATTGGGGGCAAACTACCTCTATAGAGACATGCTTCTAGGAGTGATCCTCATTTGAGGGTCATTCCCATCATAATGTAGTAGCCTTTTCTAGAACGAGCTTATTCTTTTTTCTTTCTCATGCTCTTAAATACATGATAATAAATTACCAAGATTAGTCTTTTTTCTTTGTCATGCTCATAAATACATGAGAATAGAGTATCGAGTATACTTTTATCTCTTTTCGAACTCGTAAATACATGAGAATAGAGTACCGAGTACACTTTTATCTCTTTTTCGGACTCATAAAAGCTATATGAAAAAGGAACTCTTTGTAGTTTCTTTTAATCTATTTTAAGAATCTCTAAACATGAAAATATTGTCGAGTGATCTTGCTTCCTTTCACACTCGTTAAAAGGTTTGAAAGGGTATATTTTGAGTGGTATTTTATCTCTTTTTTAGCCTTGTGAGAATAATTACGAAAAATGAACACTCTAATCAAACATGATTAAAAGAGTCCTCCTCTATATTGTTTTACACTTTTTTTGGGCTTGGGAGACTTAATTTACAAAAAATTCATCCATGGAGTCGCCTTTAATTTCTTTTCAAATTCTCTAAACATGAAAAAACACCAAGTTTACCTTCTTTGGTCTCGTAAAACTATGCATCGAAGGACCTATGTGAGTCCAATCTCTAGGACCCATTTGGGACCAAACCCCTCCTTCGTTAAACATATGTCGAGGGACTCATATGAAGGATGACCTATATCGAGAATCTATTATCCTCCTCAAGATCGTTAAAAAATAAATGGGTACTCATCTATCTGGATGGGGGAAAATTTGAAGGAAGTGGGTCAAGTATTTTTTAATCCTTTATGGCCTCTATTGTCACCCTTGAACATGGAACATGTTTGCATCTCATCTTAAAGTTGGGTAATGTTCTTGTCTCCTAGTCATACCAATTCCATGTGTCACCATACATTTTCATCTAGTTGAAGAGTGCTCTTATTTTCATCACATTACATTCTGTTGAGCGCTCAACACACCATAAAATCCTTATGAAATTTTATCACTTTTTGGCTGCTGCTTGTTTTCTTCACTGGCTAAATCAATTTCACTTTGGTGAATGGTTTATATGTGTTTTGTTTTCATGACTCTTATCATCAAGTCAGGTTTTTTTGAACTTGTGAAACCTCATGTCTAAAATAACTTGAAACCCGATTTAAGAATCAACAGCTAACACTACACCTAAAGCGCTTAGGTTCGGTGTCAAAAATAATTCAAGTAGGTAAAGGGACCACACAGTTACAATAGTCAACGAGCACTGATCCCCATTGGTATCAGTATAAGGTAGAGTTATTTTGTGTAAGTTATCCGCACTAAGTTTCAAGAGATATCCAATCCCTTTCGGCATCGAAAAAATATGGGAAGGATAGACATTGGCAAAGGACGTAAGGAAATCCCCGATAGTCGATGCCAGATGCACTTTATTGGGGTCAAGGAAATATAGAAAGGTTAAAACAATCATTTGGTCTGCGACAAACATATCATCTATTTCCGATCCCCGATGCATTTTCGGCATCGGGACTTTTTTGAGAGAGTCGATCTGAGAGCACTTGGGTAGGTTTATCGCCAATTGTCGATCCTTGATACTTTTCAGTGTCAGCAAGATAGGATTGGGTTCTAGAACGTATAACTTAAATAAATTCCTGATTCTAACTAACATGACCAAATGAAGTGACTAGTCTCGAATGCCATGTGTCTTTATCATGTAAGGGAGTTGCATGACCTAGTATTGTCTCGAGTCATATTAAGGTTCCCTGGGTCCTAGTCATGTCTACTAGTCAACTTTTCCACATCATCTATATAAGACAAGATCAATCAGCGTCGAATGTTTTTCAATAAGATATCAACAAAAAGTGTTTGAAGTAGAATCCCAACCCTTGACTCACCAACTAGATGAGCGAAATGATGGGATGTTTTCGGTATAAGATACGATCGGATTCTGACATTTAATAAACCAGTTGATGCTTCATCCACATTTTTCACTACCTCATGCATTGATTGAACAACCACAATTTGAAACCATTGATAGGACACATTATAACCTATGCCTGCATCGTCAACCCATGATGAATTTAATTTTAAATGTCTTTAAAGATATGGCAACAGATTTAATGAAATTATATTCATAATCTGAATTGAATGGATGATGAGATAAGGTAAGTTCATCCCAACTTAAATCTCTAGAACGGTTTTGAACAAATTCATTCTACGCACAAGTTTGACTTCCAGAGCGTCCAAAGGAGAAAAGCATGCATATCAAGACAACGTTGATCCTCATATTATCAAAACCAGGTTAAACAAGCTGCAGAGGTATCTATTCAAGTTTGTCAAATTTGGAGGTCATGATTTATATATGCATCTGATTTTCTTGTACAGTCTCTAAACTATGTTCTAGATGCAGGTAAGATTCCGTCGAGAAAACCAACCACTAGATGCTCGCTGAGAGCACCCAAGATAAAAGAAGCTGAAACAGGTGAAGGTTCTTCTCCGGGGACTACGAGGAAGTTGGAGTATGCTCCCATGGAGGAGACTTCCATTAAAACATCAACAAAGAAACATTTTGTCTAGCCTCCATCCTTAGATGATACAAAAGAAAGCACCGGATCCAAATTAATTCTCCCACAGTGGGGGGAAATTTTCAACAGAATTAGTTGGGAAGAATACCCAGAGTGTATCCCACACAATGACCCGTATGTAAGGGTGCTCGATGACTAGGTTTTCCCAAACATCCGACGGTCATATTTACACATGGTGGCCAACGAAACCCCCATTTTCCCTTGCATAAAGGTTTTGAAATGGATAATCAACCATACAGATGGGAAAAAGTTCCTTATCAATGATGATAATGGCAAGTGTGTCGGAGTTTTCCTCCCAACAAAAGTTCAGAAATACTACAAGCTTAGGGACCCTAAGGAGAGACTAAACACAGACTTCGTGGTGAAGTTCTATGAATTCCACAACACTAGCTGACTGACGAACTCATGGTGGAAGGAAGATAAGAAGTTTACCAAATGGAGAAATGGTTGGTATGGGACGATTAACTTGAGGGAGCCATTCATCTATTTGATGGCTCTCATATGTCGACTGTATGGAGAGAAGGACTGCTCCAAGTTTTCAGAAGCATGGATGCCCTTGGCATACACAGTGGGGATTTCCAGAAGTAGCTTCAACTGGGGAGCAATAATTTATAAAAAATTGAGCATCTATGTATAGAAGGCTCAGACACTGAAAGAAGGGAAAGCACCTACTTTCCACATGGCCTCATACTTGCTCGATGTTATCTATGTGAGAAATTTCTTCGTCGACATGAATCTAAGCTAGCATGTTGCCGAGCTCCCTGTTCACATTTATTTCATCATACTATGGGAGAATAGGTAAAAAAAATCCTACGCATTGATTTGTGATGAATTCATCACTCATATTCATTTTATTATTTTTAAGAAGGTGTTAGTGATATTTCTTGTCTCGGGAAAAGAAATAGAAACAAGATTGCGAAAGTCCTGAATCCCCAAGAGTTGATAGGAACCATCCATCTGGAAAGGACGTGTGGTAGGAGATCAGCGTTATCGGGGGGGGGGGGGGTCCCGACAAGGAAGTGTCCATCAGAGTTGAAGCTCATCGGAAAATCAGGGTTCTTGGAGGCAAGGGAACCGTCGCATCAAACACTTCGATATCGTGATACGCGATATCCCAACACCAAGAGCGTGGGGCCATGGAGGTCGACGGAGTACAGGTGGCAGGCTTTCGTGACGGGGAAGGGACCATTGACAGGTCAACGGACATGAGCCATCGGGGATCAAAGAATCGCGAGTCCAGAGGATGCGTGCACATTAACGTCGCAAACCCCGAAACCTCGATGGAAACTATATGGCTGCGAGCATATGGTAGCGGTCACTTGGACCAGGGCCTAGTCGAAGGGCTAGCATGGAAGGAGCCATCGGGGATCGGAGATTCGTGAGTCTGGAGGACTTGTGAATCATGACATCGCAAGTGTCGAAACTCCGATAGGAGAGCAAGGCCACGGTCACGAAGGCATGGGCATATGCGACAGGAGTTAAGCTCAGGAGGGCTCATGCGTGAAAAGAGTGCTCATCGAATAATCAGGGATCGAGAGTTCAAAGGGTCAAGAACTCTTGACAACGGGGAACGAGAAACCCCGAAACCCGATACAGAGTCAGGGAAAAGTCACGGTTAAGTACAGGAGACCGTGAGGAAAGAAGAAGAGATCTGTGGACTGGGTCGGGTTTTCATCAGGGATTCCACTCGGGGATCTGAAGAGCCGCTTTGGCTCAGCAGAAAAGGAGAAAGAGGGTGGGTGAAGCCTCGCATCACCCATTTATTACAGAGTATGGAGGTCCCGACTGAAATTTACCCAGGAGGGTCCCTTGTACCAGTTATCTTCAGGAAATCCACGTCGAGTCTCCAACTCACCAGAGGAACCTGCACATGCCAGTTCAATATTCAAATGGCTCAGCTACCCCCTAGCATGAGCCATGCTGAATTAAGGAGGTGTATGACAGGGGAGCAGAGGACATATTTGATTGAGGCAGACTGACAGCCCATCCTGATAGAGAAGCTCCTCAATGTCAAGCATTGAATTCATGATATGATCGCGCCTTTAGCGCTTGAGTCAGTTCCAAGTATATGTAGGCGTTTTCGCCATTTTGTAGAGGATGGATGGTAGAGTAGAGCTCCCTACTGTAAAGTTTAACAGACATCCTAGTTTGTTGGATATGCATCTGTATTTGAGATATCTTGTTTATGACAGACAGTTTTTCTCGCTCCATCTAATTTTCGTTTCATGCTTAGAGAGTTCGTGATTGACTGAGTCATGCAAATTATTGCAATTCTGTTATGATAAATGATTTATCATTGCGTTATTGTATTCTCTGGTTTTCTATATTTAAGTGCAAGAAGACCTTATGTTTGGATGCCTTCTTCTATAGTCTGTTAGGAACCTATCATTTGTAATAGACCTTCACACTCTCTCCATATAAGTCTTTCGTTTGTTCACCCTTACTACAAGTCACTGTCTGAAGTTTATATAAGACCTCACTCACCTATGCATGCCCGACCTAGTTTTGAAGTTGAAATGATATCGTTTTGAGTTGGCTTCCATTCGGTCACCCCATCTGTGAAAAAACCGTGACATAAAACTGGTGGGCATTGGGCTCTGCTCCTGCTAGCAATCCAGGAGTGACTTCCGTCGCTAACATTTCTGGCACCGTTGTCGGGGATGAAGTTGAAGATTTTCCCAGGGCAGAATGACATTGAGCCTCTGATTCTGAAGGTGCATCAGACATTAGAGCCCTTAAATATTTCTACTGTGCACCTGGCGACTCCACTGTGGCAGCTCCATTGTTTCCACATCACTGTTTCAACTATGACTACTGTCAGCACACCTGAAAGCCGACCCTAAGGAGCTTTCTTGAGAAGGTTTCAGCAGCTGCTTTCTTAGTCTGAGAAGCTTTCTGGGGTAACGAAAACGTTAAGATCCGGCCTTTGATGGTGAACAAGGACCAGGCATATTTGAATCTCACATCTTTCACCTGGTGAATCCATGATTCAAGGATCGATTGGTGACTCCACTGGTTCGATATGGAGAAAATCCTTGCTTGCAGGTTTGCTCATTTTAATTTTTCTGCTATTCCTGGTTTTCCTAATGTTGTCCCCTCTCTGGATGAATAGGGTGATTATTTGCCCATATTTGGAAAGTGTGAAGAGGAAAACCCTTCTTAGCACCTCAGTGAGTTTCATGAACTCATGCGTTAGTGGGAGATACACCATGAGGATGTGTTACTGAAGATATTCATGTTCTCGTTAGCAGGGGATGCACGTAAATGGTACCATTCTTTACCCCCTACTAGCATTTCTTCACTCCATGGATTCCATGAAGCTTTCACCACCTATTGTCAGAGGCTGTATCCCCCTGACTTAATTTGTCATAATTGTTGTGAGGGATACCACAACTCTATACAAGAGAAAGATGTTTCTGACGAAAGCTGTGGGGAGGATCTTGATGACCTAGATCAGAACTCAGTCCCTTCTCCTCCCCACTTACCTACATCTGAGGCAGGTTATGAAAGTGATAAAGTTCCTAGGGAGGAGGATGGCACCCTGAGTAAGCTGATAGAGCAAGTGAAATATCTCTCTGCCCAATTAGAAGGGTTGAAATATGAAGACTGTGCAGAGGATTTTCTAGTCCTTGAGGTAGACGCTCTGAGCAACTCTTTTGAAGAGATTGTTGAAGATTTATTAGATGAGTTGGCATCTACCCCTGATGAGCTTGCTGTCTCAGATCAAAGAAATAAAGAGGTATTTGTGGAAGAGGATTTCTCTCTTTTCCTTCACGAGATTTCCTACGATGTGTTTACATTCGGGGTCGAAACGGAGGAGCGGGGGATAGTTCCATTTCTGCAAGTTGGAGAAGATTTGTCTCCCCCCGACTTCGATGATTATCTAGAAGAGGAGTAGTAGAGCCCAACATCACCTTTTGCTTTTCAGAGCATCCAGACCACTTATGACAGTTACGAATCAGAGTCTGAGCTCGATATGATGGATTTCCAAGAGCAGGTCACAGAGCCTTATCCTCTGCTCACAAATGAAAGACAATGCGAGGAAATCAGCCCCCCTGAGCAGAAAATTGAAAAGTAGAGCTTTCCCACAGGTGCTATCTATGATGATTACGACTCTGACCCTTTGGAGATCCAAGAAGAGGCACCAGAAGAACCAGAGGAGCAATCGAAGATGTAGTTTACAGACTGCTCAGAGCCAGTCAGTGAACAACCACCACCTGAGATCAGCGAGCCTACTTCATTTATTCACCCGCCTGTGGTTATTAGAGACATTCGACAGCGTGTGAACAACTATGTAGCATAAGAGGTTGTATTTCGCCAATTCCTTGGAAATGGCCACTCATTCGATGACCCTGTTAGAAAATACATGGAGTGGCATTTCCCCTATGCCTTAGAGCCGCCCTATTTCATCCCAATTCTAGCCTGTAAGGAGGAGTTGAAGAGTGTAGCCGTTCTGCTGTCACGGTTACACCATCTGCTGGTGATCATCGACAGAAGGAAGGAGCTTCTATCCAG
>CBVK0100360877.1:0-18492 GCA_900067695.1 Picea abies | reverse complement strand
GCAGAAAAGGAGAAAGAGGGTGGGTGAAGCCTCGCGTCACCCATTTATTGTAGAGTATGGATGTCCCCACTGAAATTTACCTAGGAGGGTCCCTTGTACCGGTTCTCTTCAGGAAATCCACGTTGAGTCTCCAACTCACTAGAGGAACCTGCACACGCCAGTTCAATATTAAAAGAGCTCAGCTACCCCCTGGTGCGAGCCATGCTGAATTAAAGAGGCGTATGAAAGGGGAGAAGAGGACAGATTTGATTGAGGCAGACTGATAGCCCATCCTGATAGAGAAGCTCCTCAACGTTAAGCATTGAATTCATGATATGATCGCGCCTTCAGCGCCTGAGTTCGTTCCAAGTATATGTAGGTGTTTTCACCATTTTGTATAGGATGTATGGTAGAGCAGAGCTCCCTACTGTAAAGTTTAACAGACATCCTAGTTTGTTGGATATGCATCTGTATTTGAGATATCTTGTTTATGACAGATAGTTTTTCTCGCTCCATCTAATTTTCATTTCATGCTTAGAGATTTCGTGATTGACCGAGTCACGCGAATTATTGCAGTTCTGTTATGATAAATGATTTATCGTTGCGTTATTGTATTCTCTAGTTTTATGTATTTAAGTGCAAGAAGACCTTGCGTTTGGATGCCTTCTTCTACAGTTTGTTAGGAACCTGTTGTTTGTAATAGACCTTCGCACTCTCTCCATATAAGTCTTCCGTCTGTTCACCCTTACTACAACTCACTGTCTGAAGTTTATATAAGACCTCACTCACCTATGGATGCCCGACCTAGTTTTGAAGTTGAAATGATATCATTTTGAGTTGGCTTCCATTCGGTCACCCCATATATAAACAAACCGTGACATAAAATTGGTGGGCATCGGGCTCTGCTCCTGCTAGCAATCCAGGAGTGACTTCCATCTTTAACAGAAGGAATGCCCAAGATTATCCGCAACAGACAAGAAAATGGTAGAAAATGTAGGCCACTAGTATTTATATGAACGTTCAACCTATATCATGGAGTTCAAGGCCACCAAATCACCACATCTCCTACCTACTCATGTCCTAGACCAGGTCATTGTGGGAGAAATATTCTATCAGACTTCTTGCAGGGCTATAATGCCACACTAGTCAAGGAAAAGATGTAGGATTTGATACCCTACGATTTCCATGTGTGGTTTTATTTGGTAAAGGAAACTACTCAAGCAAAACAAGAAGGGATGAGCCAACTTGAATTCAGGTTCCTAAAAGTTCAATTCCGCAAGCACGACCCTAAAGTCCTCATCCTCCAGCATGCTTCACAGGTATCATCCTGTTTTCCATACACTCATTATAACTTTGAGGATGGAATTTTCACAGAGTGTGCCCAGGACTGGGATGAGGTAGTATAGAGAATAGCCAACCCAAGTATGACCAAGTTCAAGGCCATGAGAATGGATGAACAGGTAGAGACCATAGAGTAGTCGGCTGAAGAGGCCTTCAGAGCCAGGGAAGAAATCAGAGAATGAGAGACCACAGAGGCATAGAGAAGGTGATTACTCTTGCTATAAGGGGCATAGGGAATCATTGATCAATTGAAAAATGACCCTGATATGATAGAAATGACGAGGATTCCCATTGATGATCCAATCGAAATCTGAGGAGAACCAAGTGGACTAGAGCCAATGCAACTTGAAGAAATCACTGAGTCAGAAAACCCTGAAGTTCCACCACCACAGATTAGATCACCAGAGGAAATTTCAACCCAACCTAAGGTAGCGAGGGCATCAGGAAGAAAAAGTGTACCAAATCCCTTATTCGACTTGATAACCATCTACGATGACGAGGAGAGTTTGGAGGTGTCCCTGGTGAATCCAATGCATATTAGAGAGGAGAAAGAACCCGAGGGAGCATCTACCCCGGGTCCCGATGCTCCAGTTTAGAGCCTCCCATAGAGCAAGCATGAGGTCGATAGCACCTTAGAGACTGAGCTACTTGATGTGCTGGGAACCCCAATGGACAACTCAAGGGATGATGCAATATCACTAGGCTGAACCCAATTGAAAATGTAAAATGAAAATGTACTTAAGATGGTGAGTTGTTTGATATCATTTTTGTATGCACCTTTAATGGAATAGTGTGCACATGTACTATGCACTAAAATGATGAAGTGTGCACATTCCAGGATACCGCATGTAGAAAATTAAGTGTGCGCGATTTTGAGGCCAGGGAGCCCTTGTGTATATGTTGTGTTTTATAGGCTGGTGAGCTAGTTATTATAAGCTAGGAGGATTATGTTTTGTATTAGGCTAGAGAGTCTAGATGCCAAAGGCTAGTGAGCCTATTTTTGCATATGTCTTATCATTAATATAAAATGCATTGTTGCGCGTAGCCTGACCACGATAAAAGAGTATGGGGGACCAAACTCCACTAGTAAGGGAAAGGGTGGGATAAAATTTAAGGAAAAGGGGCTAAGCTAGGGAGCTTAATCCAAAAAGGAATATTATATTAATATTCCTTAAAGTATAAAGTATGGATAATTATTTTATCCTAAGTTCTAAGGATGAAGACAAGTGGGCCAAAGTAGCTCCCAACATGAAAAGAGTCAATTTGGGAACATGCATACATATAGTTTGGACTTAGTTCATTTTCCCATCATTCAGTGATCCATTCATTCATTCCATGATTATTCACTCATTCATTCAATTGTCTTCTATACCTTCCGGTCATTACACTTGAACCTGTATCTGTACCCATAAATTTTTGTGTACTTGGTTAGCTTGGGAGATGGACTGAAGAAGCAGGTTGTCAGGCTCATGGGATATTAAAGAGGGGGGTTGTCAGGCCTGTGAGAAATCTCTCAAGGTGAGAGAATTGTTGGGAATTGATTTCCGAAGGTGATAATATGCAATTACAGGGCTTTGAGACTTCCTGTCCAGCCTGTTGTTGAAGCTCGGAAAGGAAGTGGGGAAGTCGAGGGACTATTGAGCAGAGAGGGGGCACACTTCCTATGGTGGGATAGGCATGTGGGGAATGAGGGACTATAGGTTGTTAGTTTGAGTTGACACCTGTGACAGAGTATTTCTTGTTGTCTATGATACATCATCCTGGTTAGGAATCCCTTTACCCGGGTGGAATTTAGTCCCAACTCGGGGGTGACCCACTACTGAGAGTGATGAGCATTGTGGTCTAAGCATGGGAGGTTTGTGGAAGGTCTTCACGTAGCTGGTGATATTCTTACGAAGATAAGTTTCAATTGTGTGATAAATTACATGCTGCATTATTATTTATGTGTTTATTTTTATGGTTTTATCCTATGTGTGTGGTTTATAACTGTCTTTATATTTATGGGTATTGCCTGTATATGTTGCATGTATATGTTTACTATTATTTTAGTATGACTCTGTGCATTTACAAAATGTTTTTGTTTGTTTACGTTTTATATATAAAGTTCCACAAGATTTTTATGTGTATATGTTTTGATTGCACGCAGTTCAAAAAATTTATGTGGCATAGCTCAGTTGGATGATGAATATGTTACAGTATGTTGAGCAAAGAATGAAATGTTTTCTGGAGTAGCATGGCCCGACCTGGGTGGCCAGGGATGTTATAATATGGTATCATAGCTTCAGTTTTCAACACTGAGCCTGGATGGGTTGAGCAAGTTGAGTTGAAGATAAATTTTATAGAGGATTGATTTTGAAGTGGCCAAATCTCAAGTTACAGAGAATCCATGGTAAAAATTAGAAGCAATTGAGTGGAATTGGGAAAATCCCCAATTTTTGTTGTTAAATTCATGAGAAAATTGAGAAATTTGGCCAACTGGTGAAATTCTTGATTTAATATCTATTCTAGAAAATTCAGACCTAGAATTGGTCAAATTTGAAGTTATAGTGAAGGCATGATAGATGGAGCGAAATTAGTTGATTAAATTTCTCAATTCGTGAATTGAGTGTGGGAAAAATCCATTCCAGAAATTCCAAACCGCAACAATTTGTTGTTGCAAAGGTTGAACTAGTGTTATCAGGGTGAAATTGAACAAATTTCATAGCTGCATGATGTCTATGGTAAAAATTGGGGAAAAAGTTATGAAAAACCCCAATTTCGGTAGCGGAATTCACGAAGAATTGATGCGCATAAAAATGAATGTGTGTAGGTGGGCACACTAAAAATGAATGATGCGTAGTGAAAATCTTTTGATATGTGGATAAATATTGGCATGTAGGTGCGTGCACTAAAATTTGGCATTGCACGGAAAAATATTGGCATGCTAGTGCATGTGCTAAAACTTGGTGCCGCACAGAAATATATCGTCGTAAGGGAACGTGTGCTAAAATTTGGTGCCGAGCAGAAAATGTTGGCATGTGGGCATGCATGCTAAAATTTGGCACTGCACAAAAAAATATTGGTGTGCGGGTGTGCGTGCTAAAATTGGGCACTGTGCAGAAAAATATTGTCCTGCGAGTGCACGCGCTAAACTTAGCATTGTGCGGAGTGGATTGAGTGGCACATGGATAAGACTAGAATGCAGTGTGCACACACATAATAATGTTGTGTGTGGTGTGCGCAGTATTGGCAGAGTGCAAATAAATTTTGTTGGTGCACGCGCAATGTGGGTACATGTTGTTGCACGACAATTTAGTTAATGGTGTGCGTAGAGTATTGGTGCGCGGTGGGGGCATACTAAAATTTGGCATGGTGAAACACGTAGAGTGAAATGCATGCAGAATATTAGTGTGCAACAAAAAAATGGTGTGCGACACAAAAACATTGTGCACAACAGGTTTTAGTGGAAGAACCAATATTGTGCACGGTGGATATTGGCACGTGACACAAAAGTAGTGCACACCAATTATTGGCATGACAGAGAAGTGACGCACAATGGTTATAGGTGTGCGAAGAATGAATAACCTTGTTGTGATGTTGCGCATGATAAATATGGGTGTACAGGTTGAAATTTATGCTCACAAATTCGTTTGTATGGTGAACAACAGTAGAAAACCAACGAATTTCTGCGACATTTTATATTGTTTGAACGTCATCTTTTTGCAACGCGTTTTTGAGGCCCTTAACAACGTTTTTAGCTACTCAAAAACCATGAGAATAAACTTTACCAAGGTAAACTCTATCTCTACAACTCAAATAAAAGAGCCTAGAGAGAGATTTTTAATGGTGTAAATCATTCGTCAAATGAAGCTTTTCTAAGAAAGTTACAACACAAACAATGGAGGGTAAATTTTAAGACCTAACTAACTTCGAAGAGCCATAACGTTCTACTCTGGAATCAGATTAAAGTGCAGAAGCAATCAATGGAAATATATTGAACCATAGAAGAAATTTCTAGACCTGAATTAAATTTCTGGGCATGTTAAAAATGTTTAATATGGCAAAGAAGGTACTTGTAGCATTCCAGACCAAAAACACGAATTGGCTTAGAACTTCGGCATGTTGTAACTAGCAGCCCAGAACCCAGAAAGAGGTGAAACTTGGAAAAACTATCCAAAATATGTATATGAATAAACCCAATTGAGATCCTATGAAAAATCTAATGGAGTAGGTGCAAAAATGCATATTTATAGCGCAAAGTTGCGCCAAGTTGAAGTTTGAACAAAAACATTAATGGGAAATTTTCAAATAACCATAACTTTCTTCTCAAGACTCAGAATTGAGCATGGGAGTAGGCATTGGAAAATAGAATATATTTATTCACCTAGAAAATTGATCTGGGAATTCAATTTTCTAGGAAGTTAGAAGAAATAATTGTGATATATTATTGAACCAGAATGGTTCATATTTTCATGAAATTGTTGAAACAATTAGCCTGACAAAGTTTTGTTGGCTGCACATTTTGCAGAGTTAACAACAACTAGGTTAGATCAGGATCAACACTAATTCCAGAGGAATGGAATATGCACAGGGTAATTACAACTAAGAAGATGAGATCAGAGGGATGGATGTCCATTTGGGCATTGAAGAAACAAACCCCAATGGACATGGAGAAGGAAGGGATGAAAACATGAGTATGTTATATACCATTAAAAATTTGAAGAAGGATGTCCAAATCCATAAATATGATAATGAAAGGCTTATGAGAGCCAAGGAGTAGCAGGAGGACTTCAACATGAATTTAATGCAAAGATTGAACATAATATAAAATAAATTGGATAAGGAGAGTGGCTCAAGCAAATCAGGAAGTCACAGGTCTCCTGATGAGAAAATAAGAACAATAAGTGTTATCCGACATCACCATAACTCCCTGAGGCACTCCAATAAGAGGGTACACAACAGGTGAATTCCATCCCTTGTTGGGAAGCATAAGAGGTCTGGGGAGGATGAGCTACGAGGAGAAATTAACAAATCAAACCTCCTACATTTGATGGTGAGCACAAGAAGGATGAAGATGCAAAGACATGGTTGTTGGGCATGAGAAAGTATTTTCAATTGCATAATTATTCATCTCATGCAGAAGGAAGAATTTCCATATATCAACTCAATGGAATGACATCCATGTGGTGGGATCAACTTGTGCAGGTGCAACACATTAAAGAGAAAAGTGTTACTAGGAGGGAATTCAAGAAGTATTTTGAAAAGAAATGCTTGACTAAGAGAGACTATGACAAGAAAATGAAATAGTTCTTTGAACTCAAGATTGGGAGTATGAATATAGATGAATATGAAAGAAGGTTTTTAGAACTGTTGAAGGATGTTTCTTTCATCAAGGATGAGACAATTAAGATTCAAAGGTATTTGAGTGGATTGCCATCATTCATCAGTGATAAAATACAATATGATGATCCCAAAACATCGGAGGAGACCATAAGGTGATCTAAATGCCTATATGATCAGAAAAAAGAAAGGCCAACTTTCGAAAAAGCTTGGGAAGACAAAATAAATTCAAGATGGATCAATGGAAGAAGGGAACTAAGCCACCATTCTTCAGAAATAATCCCCAGGGAAATCCAACTTCTAGAGAACCCAGAATGATTGAGACAGGGGGTCAAAGGCCAAGGCAACCACCTATTCAATGTTGGGGTTGTAAATGATATCATATGTTTAGAGATTGTCCTCACAGAGGTGAAAAAGTGAGGATTGTTCACAATGTACAACAAGATGAAAAAATTGAGGACATGGGTAGAAATGTACCAAGGATCTATGTAGCCATGGACAACAAGAAAGAAGAGTATTGGTCACATATGATTTAAGTGGAAGGTATGATCAACAACCAAACCATTGATATTTTAACTAATTTAGGAGCTAGTCATAGTTATATGGATCCTAAGATGGTGGAAATTTTTCATTTTCCAAGAAGCAAGCATGGAAAATCTTGGTGGGTGCAGATGGCTACCAGAGGCAAAATAAAATTTAATGAGATGGTTAATTCATGTCTTATGGACATGAATGGAATGAACACCATGGAATATTTAAATATATTTCCTTTAGGTTCCTATGAATCTCTAATTGAGATGGATTGGTTGGAACAACATCATGTTGTCCTAGACTGTCATAAAAAGGAATTTACTTTCTTGGATGAGGAAGGGAACCTAAGGAAAGTACAGGGAATTCCTAGGGCAGTGACCATCAGAGAAATTTCAGCATTGCAGCTGAAGAAATGTTAGAGAAAAGGGTGTCAAATATTTTCATCTCATATGGAGGAAACACCTAAAGATAAGGTGTAAAATATTGAAGATTATGCAATACTAAAAGAATTTGAAGATTTGTTTAAGGAAATACCAAGATTCCCCCCTAAAAGAGACATTGATTTCTCCATAGATTTGATTCCTAGAGAAGCTCCAGTATCCAAGACTCCATACAGGATGAGTACACCAAAATTGAAGGAATTGCAAATTCAACTTGAAGAGCTCTTGAAGAAGGGGTATATATGCCCAAGTGTGTCACCTTGGGGTTCCTCGGTTTTATTTGTGAAGAAAAAGGATGGAACATTGAGACTTTGCATTGAATTTAGGTAGTTGAACAAGGTAACTGTGAAGAATAAGTATCCTTTGCAAAGGATTGATGTCCTCTTTGATCAGATGAAAGATGAAAAAATATTCTCCAAGATTGATCTTAGGTTTAGTTATCATCAAGCAAGAATTAAAGAAGAAGACATCAACAAGACTACTTTTAGAACAAGGTATGGTCATTATGAGTTCACAGTGGTGCCCTTTGGATTATCAAATGCACCAACTGTCTTCATGTGTTTAATGAATGGTATTTTTAGACAAGACTTTGATAAGTTTTTCATTTTTTTCTATATGACATTCGTATATATTCTAAGTCAGAAGAAGAGAATGAAAAACACTTGAGGATGGTATTACAAGTATTTAGGGAGCATCAATTGTATGCCAAATTGAGAAAATGCTCATTTTATCAGAAGCAAATTCATTATTTGGGGCATATCATTTTAGAGGATGGGATAGTAGTGGATCCTGAGAAGATAGAAGCCATTAGAGGATGGTGAATGCCAAAGAATGTGATAGAGGTCATATCATTCATGGTCCTTGCAGGCTACTATATGAGATTATTGAAGGATTCTCATAGATTCCACACCCAATCACTTCCTTGCAAAAGAAGGGTGTGAAGTTTCAGTGGACATTGGATTGTGAAAAGAGTTTCCAACACTTGAAACAATTATTAACAAGTGCTCCAATACTAAGGATTGCATACCCAAATGAAGAATTCATTGTATGCATAGATGCATGTAAAGAAGGACTTGGTGGAGTCCTTAGCCAAAATGGGTTTTTTATATGTTATGAATAATAGAAGTTGAAGGAGCATGAAAGGCACCATGCCACTCATGATTTGGAGTTGGCATCCATAGTGCATGCCTTGAGGAAATTGAGACACTACCTCATGGGGAAAAGTTTTGAGATGAGGATAGACCATAATGGTCGGAAATATTTATTTGATCAACCAACTCTAAATGCTAGGAAAAGAAGACGGTTAGAATTTCTCAGTGAATATGACTTTGATATAAAGCATGTCAAGGGGAAGGAGAACAAAGTGGTTGATGCACTCAACATAATAGTGCATGAATTGCATACTACAACCATTAGAATGTACCAATGAGATTTGAAAGACAATATTTTGGAGGCTACAAAATTAGATTTGCAATACAAGGAATTAGTGGAAAAATTACAGCAAGGTAATTTGCAATAGAAAATTGAAGAATATAAGCTAGATAATGATGAAATTCTGAAGTACAGTGGAAAAATTTATGTACCAAATTCCCATGAATTGAAAAATATGATATTGAGAGAAATGCATAATGTACCTTATGATGGGTACCTAGGTTATCGGAAAACTATTTCAGTTGCCAAAAGCTAATATTATTGGCCAGGCATGAAGAAAGAAGTTGTTGATTTTATTGCCAAATGTTTGGAATGTCAAAAGGTAAAAGATGAGCATAGACACCCAACCAGTTTGCTACATCCATTACCCATTCTTGAGTGGAAATGGGAAGTTGTAATAATGGATTTCATCACCAAACTGCCCAGAACAAACAAGAAACATGATTCTATCATGGTAGTGGTGGATAAGCTTACTAAAGATGCCCATTTTATTCCAGTTAAGCTCACTCACAAGGCAACCAACATTGTTGATATTTATATGAGGTAAATTTCTCGATTACATGGTATGCCCAAGACAATTGTGTATGACAGAGATCCAAAATTTACCTCAAATTTTTGGAAAGGATTATTTAATATATTTGAAACAAATTTGAATTTTAATACAACTTATCATCCAGAATTAGATGGAAAAACAGAGAGGGTGAATCAAGTGATTGAGGATATGTTGAGGATGTATGTGATGGATAAACCATCAAAATTGGAAGACTACCTACACTAAGTAGAGTTTTATTATAACAATGGGTACCAAACATCTCTAAAGATGATCTCATTTGAGGCACTTTATGGTAGAAAGTGCAACACACTGGTAAGTTGGGATAACCCAGTAGATAGAGCAACGGTTGGGCCAGATTTACTCAGGGAAATGGAACAAATGTTGAAAATAAAACAAAATTTAAAGGCTTCCCAAGACAGGAAGAAAATTTATGTTGATAAGGGCATAAATCACAGGGAATTTAAAGTGGGGGACCATGTATTCTTGAAAGTGAAGGCCGACAGAAGTTCCCTGAAGTTGGGAAATTGTTCAAAGTTGGCAACTTGCTATTATGGGCTGTTTGAAATCCTAGAGAGGATTGGTCCAATGGCTTATATGATTTCATTTCTTGCATCTATGTCTATCCATAATATGTTCCATTTATCATTGCTCAAGAAATATATACTTGATGCTAATCATGTTATTGATTGGAATGTGATTCACGTGGAGCAAGAAGGCTCTTTCCAAGTGCATCTGGTACACATTCTAGACCAAAAAATCAAACAACTCAAGAATTGAGCCATAGGGATTGTAAAGGTCCCATGGAGCTGGTACGGTCTTGAGGATGCTATTTGGGAGCATGAGGATAAAATGCAGGTAGAATACCCACATCTTTTTAAGGATTTTTGAAAATTTTGTTATATATGTGTACATAATGCACCGAGGACAATGCATAAATAAGGGGAGTAGATTGTAATACCCATAGGGTTAACCAAATTATAAATGTAAAATGAAAATGTACTTATGCTTGTGAGTTTTTTAATATCATTTTTGTATGCACATTTCATGGCATAATGCATGCATGTACTATGCACTAAAATGATGAAGTGTGCACATTCCAGGATATCGCGCACAACAACTTAAGTGCACATGATTTTGAGGCCATGGAGTCATTGTGTATATGTTGTTTTTTATAGGTTGGTGAGCCAGTTAGTATAATCTAGGAGGCTTATGTTTTGTATTAGGCTAGAGATCCTAGATGCTAAAGGTCAGTGAGCCTATTTTTGTATATGTCTTATCATTAATATAAAATACATCATTGCGCATAGCTAGACCATGATAAAAGAGTATGGGGGACTAAAATCCACTAGTTAGGGAAAGGTGGGGGATAAAAGTGAAGGAAAAGGGGCTAAGCCAGGGAGCTTAAGCCAAAAAGGAATATTATATTAATATTCCTTAAAGTATAAAGGATGGATAATTATTTTATCCTAAGTTCTAAGGATGGGGACAAGTGGGCCAAAGTAGCTCCCAACATGACAAATGTCAAGTTGGGAACATGCATACATATAGTTTGGACTTAGTTCATTTTCCCATCATTCAGTCATCCATTCATTCATTCCATGATCATTCACTCACTTAGTTAGTTGTCCTATGTACCTTCTTGTCACTACACCTGAACTTGTATCTGTACCGATACCTGTTTGTGTACCTAGTTATCTTGGGAGATGGACTAAAGAAGCGGGTTGTCAGGCCCATGGGATATTGAAGAGGCGGGTTGTCAGGCCTGTGAGAAATCTCTCAAGGTGAGAGAATTTATGGGAATTGATTTTCGAAGGTGATAAGTTACAAATATAGGGCTCTGAGACTTCTTATCCGGCCTATTGTTGAAGCTCGAAAAGGAAGTGGGGTAGACGAGGGGTTGTTGAGTAGCGAAGGGGGAAACTTCCTGAGGTGGGACAGACATGTGGGGAATGAGGGACTGCAGGCTGTTAGGTTGAGTTGGAACCTGTGACAGAGTCTTTCCTGTTGTCTATGATACATCATCCTGGTTAGGAATCCCTTTACCCGGGTGGAGTTTAGTCCCAACTCGGGGGTGAACCACTGCTGACAGTGATGAGAAGTGTGGTCTAAGGATGGTAGGATTGTTTAAGGTCTTCACGCAGTTGGTGATATTATTACCAATATAAGTGTCAATTGTGTGATAAATTACATGCTGCATTGTTATTTATGTGTTTATTTTTATGGGTTTATCCTATGTGTGTGGTTTATAACTGTCTTTATATTTATGGGTATTGCCTGTATATGTTTACTATTATTTCAATATGACTCTATGCATTTAAATAATGTATTTTTTTATTTACATTTTATATATAAAGTTCCGCAAGAGTTCTATGTGTATATATTTTGATTGCATGCAGTTCGAAAAATTTATGTGGAATAGCTTAGTTGGATGTTGGGTATGTTACAATATGTTGAGCAGAGAATGAAAGTTTTTCTAGAGTATCACGGCTCGAAATTTTAATATCCAATTACCAAGTAAGTACTGAACCTACCATTGGTTCCTCAGTTTTGGCCGATACCTTTCCATTCGATGAGAAAAAAATGAAAGTCGAGCCATCAGGACATATGGAAGAGGTTTAGTAGCCTAGCCTAGAAGAAATATACATAGTCGAGAGCCTGGGAAATACTCTAACTTGAGGAGAAACAAAATGCATGAACCTGTTGATGAGGTCGCTAATATGCAAGAAATTGCCTAGGACCAAAAGAGAAAATCCATCATGAAGAGAACCACTACAAAGAGGAGGCTTACATTGGATAGTTCAATTCTCATCACCACAGAGGAAAAGTTGATTATCACAGAACACACCAAGATGTCTAAACTTATCGACGTAGGGATGGCTATCATAGATGCCACCTTATATAGAGAAAGAAGATATGAAAAGGAGTTGTTCATTGCGCTAAAGGAGTTGGAGCATCTGCACCATTTGGAAAAATACTATCAGGAATCCACAGAAGCCACAATGTTTTTGAGAAGTGAGTTCCAAGACGCCTATGAAAAATTCACGAATGAACGACACCTTTTCATTGCAGGGATAGTCGAGTTCCAAGAAGACACCCTTATGGAACTAGTGACATGAAAGGATGTGGAAATATGGTATGAGAAGGCTCACCAAATAGTGGAAACAATTGATTACATCAGCATGGTTCAAAAGGACTGAGACACCGAAGAGCACAACATTCGGGTGCTGAGGGACAATACCATAGATCAGATCAAGAAAGCAGTCGAATACTGGGTGAAAAGGCCCAGGAACCTCATCGAAAGATTCAATAAAAATGGCTTGATTGTGAAAGGAGTTGGGTAAACATTAATCAGGAGATGAAAGACATTGGCCTCCTAGAATTTGGCTCACCTAGGGACTTTGTCGAATTTCATGACATTGTCAAGCGACATGCAGAACAAGAGTCGACATGCACTGCAGAGATACCAAAGGTGGCAAGAATGGAACCATGTCAAGTACAACAGTTCATGGAGCACCCAATCAAGGCTCAAGCAATAGTTAAGTGTCAAAATAGTCAAGTATCGGGAACATGCAGTAGAAGTAAAAGAAATATGTTCATCATTGATGGACCAACATGGATTCTTGTATGCCAACACATGCAAGGAACTTTTCATCAAATGGTCAGAATATGAGAAGAGTCATCCACTTCAATGAAACTGTTTGTTGATTCTTAGAAGACAGAGAGATGGAAGCACTATGTGGTGATGTTTTTTTTACTTAGAATGCACTTTTGATAGCTATTTTTAGTTAATGATTCGTTATAAATAAGAGGATCAACCTTTTAGTAAAGGTCGATGTTTTTTTCAAAGACCCTCATTTTTGGAATTGTAAAGAAATATTTTTGAACTACCTTAATTAAGAAGTCCTATTTAGGGTTGGAGACAAAAAGGGAAAGCCTTTTGTCCCACCGTTCCTTTTAACGTTAAGAAGGAAGCTCAACCTCCACCCAGGAGAGGACTCTTGTTGAATAGACCCCAAGAAAAATAAAAATAACAAGGTCATAAAAAGGGAAGTGGAGAGATAGAAGACATACAAAAGATGATAAAGAAGTTGTCAAATGAAATCGTAGACATGAAAAGAAGTGCAGGGGAAGGAAACCAAGGCCAAAGTCCCTACAAACCCTTTTTTAAAAGAAACCCACCATTCAAAAAAATTGAACCTTGCCCAACCAACTTAAACATCAAAGTGGGAAATGTAGCATCTGTCTCTTTCTGTACTTATCATCAAGAGAAACATTTTGAAAGAGAATGCACACAATGGGTGCATGCCATGGATTTGATGGCCAATCAATTCCTAGACGAAGTTTCCCTTACCAAGCAATCAATCGGCTCAACGATGAATATTGTTGATCAAGAAGAAGTTGACCCGTTGGAAGAAACAACCATGCTACTATGGGATCTTGACTTGCTAATGCCTTCGGATGATCTCTTTGAGGTTCAAGAACTATCCACTGAGGTTTTGGTTGTTCAAACTCGAAGTAGGGGTCAGTTGGTCTCAAATGACCTTACTGTTACCCAAACTTTGAGAGGAAAACAAACATCCAATCACTTGAAAGAACCTTTGTCTCCAAAATAAATCCTATAAACATCCACACATGAGAATCACCCAAGCTAGATTACAACGTAGTAGAATATTTAAAAATATTAAAGGTAAATGTATCAGTCATGGACATGTGTAGAATTCCCCAAAAAAAGGACTTTATTTTACAAGCCTTGAATTCAGTAGAAACTCCTATAACAAGAACTGACCAAGGGGAAAATCCATTCCTTAAAGATCTAAAAAATAAACCAAATGTGAATTCTTTCTCTATAGATAAAAAGGGAAATCCTTTTGTCCAACCGTTCCTTTTAACGTTTGAAGTCTTCAACATAAACCTCCATAATTGTTTAGTTGACTCAGGGGCATCCTCTAATGTTATGCCATTATCTATCTGCAAGAAATTAAATGTAGTCCCTCTCAAAAGTGATAAACATGTGATACAACTAGACCTAACCCAGGTGAGAGTTATTGGAGAACTCAAGGATGTCATGACTAGAATGGCTACGCACCCTAAATTTTTTCAAGTAATTAACATCATTGTAGTAGATATACTAGAAGCTTATGGACTTCTACTTAGTCGATATTGGTTTGCAAAGTTGAATGGATACTTTAGCACAGATTGGGCTCACCTTTGGTTTCCATTAAAGGGACACACAAACATGATTAGGATCGATAGGGAAATATATCTCGAACATATTGTCACCGATTTGGAGGCCTTCAACGAACCCTCATTGACATATTTCCTCGTGCTAGGAAACTACTCCTGTGATTTTGATTTCGACAATTTCTCCCCCTTCTCATCTGATGTAACTCTTACTCATAACTCTGAAATGATTTTTCAAGTAAATTTACTGATAGCGGCAGAAGAAACCCTCTCCTATCAAGAACCTTTATTGAAAACACTAGACAAAATAAGGGGAGAGGAGGAATTTACTAGGCATGGAGAAGATGATGATTTTTTCTCAAAATTTTGGACCTTGTACTTTGATGGGTCTAAGTCACATGAGGGGTCAAGAGTGGGATGTATCATCATTGATCAGAAGGGGAAATGAAAGTTCCTATCCTGTAGACTATAATTTGAATGCACTAATATCACTACCGAGTATGAAGCTTTATTGAAAGGGCTAAATAAATCCATAGACTTAAACGTTAAAGAACTAAATTTTTTCGGAGACTCTGAAATTATTGTTAGGCAAGTACAAAATACGATAAATTGTAACTCTCCCCACCTGAGGAATTATCAGCAGGAAGTTCATAGGCTAATAGAACATTTTGAAGCCTTCAACATTACAACAATCCCCAGAACAAAGAATACTCTTGTTGATTCCCTGGCCACTATTGCATCGAGGCTATCCTCTTTAGAATACTATAAAGCCTCTCGGTTCACTATGGAACTACTCTGCAAACCATTGGTGCCAAAAAACATTTGTAATTGGAAGGTCTTTGAAGGAGATGAACAGATCATAAACTTCTTAACCAATCAGGAAAATTTTAAGACCTTCATATTGACGATGAAGTATTCCAAGATAAACTGGTGGAAATTGATCCCCATGAACAAAGAGGTGAAACAAATCACTCGACTAACAAACCAAGGTTTCACACAATACCGAAAGGGGTAGCCAATATGGAGAACCTCTTTGAATTAATGGAAATATTTAAAGGGTCAGAAAACACAAAGACAAGGATCTCATGTCCCATGTATGAGACTGTAAACCTAGGAACCCCGAAAAACCCTAAATACATAAATCTAGGCAAGATAGTGTCTAAAGAATAAAGGAAATCCTATCTCAAAATTTTCAGATAATATCAAGAATTTTTTGCATGGCCCTACCGAGATCTAAAAATGTATGATACTCATATCATTCAATAGAAAATCCTGTTAAAACCTGGAGTAAAACCATTCCAACAGAATCTTCAGAAGTACCACCCATATCTGGAACCCCTCATGTGTCAGGAGTTGAAGAAATTACTAGATGTTAAAATTATTTTTCAGTTTAGACAGTCTTCCTGGGTAGTAAATTTGGTTCCTGTTAGGAAAAAGTCTGAAGAGATCTTCTTGTGTGTATTTCAGAAAAATCAATAGAGCATCAAAAAAGGACAACTACTCAGTCCCACCGATGGAGCAAATCTTGCATACCATGTCTGGTTCTGAGATTTTCTCCCTACTGGATGGGTTTTCAGGTTACAACCATGTTCTAGTTTTAGAGGAAGACAGATTGAAAACTACCTTCCAAACCAAGTGGGGAACCTTTGATTATAAACACATTCCCTTTGGTTTAATCAATGTAGGGGGAACCTTCCAAAGGTCCATGGACGTAGCTTTTCAAGGACTAATTAACAAGTGTGTAGTAGTTTATTTGGACGACGTGACTGTGTATTCAAAGAATAGAGATGATCACATCCAACACCTAACCCAGATTTTCAAAATGTGTAGGAAATACAATATATATTTAAATGCTAAGAGAACTATCTTTGGTGTCAAGGAAGGTAAACTACTAGGTCATATTATATCTCAAGAAGGAATTCACATAGACCTGGAATGAATTAAGGCAATAGCTTAGCTTCCTTTATCCCACAACAAAAAGGCTATGCAATCCTTCTTTTGGAAAATCAATTTTGTGAGGAAGTTCACCCTTGATTTTGCTGAAACCATCAAAACCTTACAAAAAATGATCCACAAAGATGTTGAATTTAAGTGGGATGACAAACAAAAAATTTCTTTCAACAATATTAAGACTGTAATATCTCAAGTTCCAATGTTGTGAAGTCCTGATTTTAGCAAGGATTGTTTCCTCTATACTTTTTCCTTTGACCAATATTTAGCTATAGTATTAGCTTAGAAGGGTGATGAAAACAATGAGGTATCAGTCTCATTTATGATAACTAATCTCCAAGGGACTGAAATAAATTAAGGCAGTAAAACATTTCAGATCTTACATCCTAAAAAACCACACCAAAGTCATTATGCCTCATCCTGTAGTACGATCCCTATTCACTCAACAAGATATGGGGGAAAGAAGAGGAAACTGGATGGAAGTTGTCCAAGAATTTTATCTAGATATAAAACCTACCAAACTAGTTAAGGGACAAGGATTATGTAAACTGGCCATTGAAGCCCAAGACCAAGTAAATGAAGAATCTAGTTGGGAGAATGAACTGGCGTTATGGTGTAGTGAAGCTTTATATGTTCCCCTAGGACATGAGTCTTGGTATAGGAAACTAAATTATCTCATGCATCATGGGACTTGCCCAGAAAACCTAAACCGTAAGGAAAGGAGATCTCTCAGACTAAAATCAACATAATATCGCCTCATAAATTTGGTGCTCTTCCTCGTGAATTATGATGGGGTACTTTTGAGATGTCTCAAATGAGAAGATACAGACAAGGATCTGCAGGAGCTCCATGATGGTCCTGCAGGAAGATAATGTATAGGGAATACCACCCTTCACAAGATAGTGAGAGCCGACTATTATTGGCCTACTCTATTTAGAGACGCTCACACATATGCTAGAAGCTGTAAAACTTGTCAAATGAGTGGAAGGAGGGAAAATAGAGCATCTGTCCCACTCCAACCTATGGCCATATACAGAACATTCAATACATGGGGGTTATATGTCATAGGAGAGATTTCCCCTTAGTTCTTTAAAATATCATAGATACATACTGACCGCTACCGACTATTTCACGAAATGGGAATAAGCCATCCCTTTGACTCATGTAAGTAAAAAGGTGGTAGTCCAATTCATAGAACAACAACTGATCACAAGGTTTGGTATTCCTTCCTTTATTGTTTTTGACAATTACATTTACTTTTATTCCACTCTATTAACAGTGTTTTCTCTAGACAAATGAATCATAATCATATACTCTGCAAAATACTATCCACAGGGGAATGGAGTGGCAAAATCAACCAATAAGAACCTAGTGAGGATAATGGAGTGGCAAAATCAACCAATAAGAACCTAGTGAGGATATTGAAGAAAACAATTGCAGACAATTAGAGGAATTGGCATAGTTCACTTCATAATTCCTTATGGGTCGATAGAGTAACACCTAAGGAAGCTATAGGGAACTCCCCATACTTTCTGGTATACAAACAAGAATCCATTCTCCCGAACGCATTATACCTTCCATCTCTTCATATTTCTTAGGGATATAGAGGAAAACCCTCATTGATTATTCAACAAAGGTTTAATACCCTCCTCATGGTGGAAGAAGAAAGAGAGAAAGAAAAATCAAAGTTTGTCACTCATCAACAGATAGTTAAAAGGTGGTTTGGTAAGAACAAGGCCAAAGAGGTGAGATCGGAAGAGCGGTTCA
>CBVK0100360835.1:0-12211 GCA_900067695.1 Picea abies | reverse complement strand
TATTTTTACAGTCTTTGTACATTTTCGCTCATTAATAGAAAATTGTGTATTACTATATCTATGTGTTTATGGTTTCATATTTGATACATTTATGTTATATTATTGGATTTCCGAGATATCTCTTTAAATTTATTTATTATATCTCCGCTCTTATTTCATTCCGAAAATAATCCAGATCATGTGTGGAAATACATGTTTGATGCTACCACAAACATCACATAAGACAAGTTGGAGTTAATTATTCAGACACCCTCCCTTAACAAGTACCGGTCTTGATCTCTTTCAGGTATGGTCTTCATCAAAATCCCTTAACCATTTCAAAATCTTCCAGTCTACTAACTCCATCAAACTGTCTCTTAACCCTCGTAAAGGTGTATCTCCCATGTTGAATTCCCGAGTTCCCTCCATGAACTCTTGAGTCACATATATCCAGAAGTAAATTACTTAAAAATAACTCACATACCTATTGCATAACTTCATTGGTATACCACTTGTGCGTCTTAAACAACTAATGAGGGACTGTTCACTAGATCTACAACTCTCAAACTAACTTGAAAACCATCCACATTAAGCTTTTACCTGCACTTGATCCCTTCTATCTATGGAAATACAATTACTTCATACCAAAAAATCAATTCAAATTTGAGTGCAGTGACTGAACATCTCACATTCCTATGGACATACTTCCATCTATTGAAACACCAAAGTACCCAACCATGGTTCTCATCAATTATGTAGGAAACTATTCCAGTAACGGGATGTATCTGAGTTAATATTATAAGACATTTCATTTCACTATAAACTCTTTCATATGGTTTGGTAATTCATCATCATTTATTTCATATTAAAAACATAATTCTAATAAAAAAAACTTAGTAGCGAATGAGAATTTTTCTTCTTTGATTTGATGCCATGAAAATTCATTTTTTACTGCTAATGTGCTCTTAATTTCCTTTGTTGACTGACGTCGTGTAGATTCATTTCTAACTACCAATGGTCTCTTACTTTCCAGCATTGACCGCACACTATAGATAAACAAAAAACAAATGGTTTTCTTACCAAACTGGTGGTTGGATGATCCATTGGACACACACAATAGATATCGCATGATTGATTCACAAGAAGACCGCGAAGACATTTGAAGATCCAAATCATGTTTTCTTTTCAAATGACGACCCTCTCTAGTAGTAGCTTCTTCAAAAATACAAGTCTTCTCTATGCCACAATCCTCCTCCGATTGTGTATAGATAGATCCCTAAGTCACACACGTACAAACACATACAAACTCACAATGGTAATCACTCACACATAAACCTATCTACTCTCACACATCACTAATCTAATTGTAATATACCTAAAGTATAATACATTTCTTATCATGTAATAATATATTATAGGTTTTTTATTATGTAATTAGGTATTATAATGTAAATGATAAGTCTATGATAACTCATGACCTTTGCCAAGGACGTGACTTATCATTCGCAACGTGTATTTATATACACATATGGTATTTTATATCATGTCAAGTAAATATGTAAAATGAATAGTAAATAAAATATTATTTATTATGAAAATATGGAATTATGTTATGTATTCATGATGTTCTCATGAAGTGGACCACCAGATCCACTTCATTTGGTATCAAAGGTGTCTTTCTAGTTGTTTGATTGTTTCTATGATCTGTGATCAAGTGGATTTTTTTGTTGCATAAGAAAAAAGAAAGAAGAAAAGAAAAGAAAAAATCTACAAATACTCTCCAGGATGGTGCCCCATTGTTTTCTCTTAATAAAGAAAAACAAAAGGAGAAGAAAAAAAAAAAGGAAAAAAGAAAGAACAAATCCTAGTTTCAAAAAAACCCATAGTATTGGGAAAATACTATAAGGAAAAGAAGAAAAAAAGAAAAAAAAAAGACCATTAGCCCATGGTATTTCCTTCACCCGTGGTTTTGGTAAACCATTGGCTCGTGTCTTTTTTTATATTACTATTCTTATTAGCAAGTGATATAGAAGGAGAAGTATTTCATAAGGAGTATTTTGAAAAATGAAAAATAATATTGAATTAATTTATATTAAAGTATTAATATGATTATTTCATAAGGAGTGAAATGGAAAATAAGGTTTAATTCACTTCAGGGTACGTTTTGGAACTAATCAATATTGTTATATGTATGTTAGGGAGGATTGTTCGACATGCATTTTGGAAATAATATTCATAAAAATTCTAAGTATAGAAGATGTGTGCAGAAGAAGAAGAAAGAAAAGGGAGTGCATAGTTGAGGCACATCCAAGAGTAAAAAACGTAGTAAGAGGAATAAAGAAGAGAAATAAAAGTAGAGAAATAAAGAAAGGAATAAATCAAGAGAAGAAAGTGGGAGAAAAGGAAGGATGATAGCCTGATGTGCTAAATATAGAAGGATGCATAAAAGAAGGACTAGCAACAGTCATAGTGCAAAAGCAACATTGAACAACAAGTTAACTTTTTATATCATGTATTGTAATAGGGTTTTGGGATGAACAAAGCAGGGTTTTAAGCCCTAGAATTTATGTATAGATATGTAATGGGTGGGGAGAATAGGGATCTTTGTTGGGTGTTGTTATGGTTCATTTCGAGCGGTATTGTGGAGTCTGTTCCAAGTTGTCGAGAGTTCCTATCAGTAAGAAGAGTGATAGGATAGGCTAAGAAGGAAAGAGTCTATGTCTCAATGTTAAGGACATGATGCAGAGAGAGGGAGAGAGTCTTGCACTATAGAGTGGCGGCTAGACTAGGTTAAGGAGAATATAACCATGATGTATCTTTGCAAGTGTAGTGTGCAAGCCTAAGAAAAATACCAAACGCATAATAAATAATCCAACCATTTTGGACGTAGCCTAGAGTTGGGTGAACCACGTTAACTACCGTGTTATTGTATTTTATGTGATTGACTATGGATTCTATCTGGATGCATGTTAGAATAGATTTTTCTTATGTATAATCATTACGTAATAGTTAATACTTTTACAGTAATGGGTTTGTGTTTTAGTATGGAATATATTGGTAATATGACTCTGATTCACTAAGTAGCTAAACAAATAATAGAGACAACACAATGCACATAGAACAAATAATTAAGAACAACAAAGATGATCACCTCCCATTCCCTCACTACTTCATAAACTTGTTTTCTGCAACACTAATAGATACCTCAGGTGAGACTTCACCTGAATGAAGGTGATGCCAAAATGGTCGATGTATGAAGGTTTTTGTTGGTCAAAGTTAGCCCAAACCTAGGGTCTTACAATCATGCGTAGCACCAAAAAATGGTTCCATTGTCGAGACCCAAAATTTGTGATTGAGGGAATGTTTTGGAGGCCAAATAAGAAAGAGATATCAGAATGGTTGGAAAGGAAGGAATGGGATTTTGCTTGAAAAGGGAATAGAAACCCTCAGATGAGTGACGAGCAATGGATGCAAATGCATGTGTATATAGAGATGTATGAAATTTTATTTGGTGAATTTCAAATTATTCTAACTGAGTGGATAGAAATATTAGTAAAGAATACTAGAAGCTACTAAACTATAGGGCTGAGGAATTGGAATCTCGAGTTGATATGACAACTGGATTATGTAAGTCATCAAACTTCTCACACATTTGATTTCTAGTTGGATAGTATATTAGGGGGATATATTACATAATTTGCAATATATTGTACCTAATCATATAGTGTTGTAGAAAGGGAATTCTTCACAGGTGCGCACAAAAGGTTCATGAAATTGTTGGGTACGTGGAAAATATGTTGTTGTGTGAAAAGTGCATGATGACAATGGAATCTGACTACTAAGGGGCTTCATGCACATAGGGGAACTAGGGGATGACAAGAGGATAATTTGAGGATAGGAAATAATTAAGGAAGCAATGAAGAAAGAAGGAAGGGACTGAAGATGAAGAGAACCAAAGAAGGTATACTAGAGAAATAAGATGAGTTTGGAGAACTGCACAGGGGAAGGAGGTATAAGAGGTGAATGGGGCTAAGAAATGAGATGTGCATAGTGAGATGGAGGGGAGAGGACCTTGTGCAGTTTTCCAAATCATGGAGATACCACTCATAAGAGGAGAGTAAGAGGAGTTACATTCCAGTCTTATAATATAAGAGCCATTAATTCCTAGTCATATTGGGTCCTATGTCGAATCCACGACTGCATGTACATCACCACAATCATAAATAATAGTTGAAGACTTGTCTAAACCACTCATACTTAGCAAGGGAGGAAAATGTAGTAGCAATTAGTGTAGTGGAAGAAGTGCATAGAGTCAGATTCAACCAACATCATGAAGAGAAGGTACTACACAGAGAAACATGGTAGGGGTAGAAAACACCCTTAGACTTCCTAAGTTCCAGGGAGTTTCATAAGAGGATCTAGAAAAAAAATTGTTTGTCTACGAGACGATTTGGGCTACAAAGAATGTCCAAGATGAGGCTGTGAATATTTTGTAGTTAGAAACAACATTTAGAGGTCGTGAATTAATCTAGTACATGATTATGTATAGTACCATGCCTATAGGACAAGCTAGGACTTTGGCAAAGATAAGACAAGAATTGTCAAAAGAGTTCAAGAAGCCAAAGTTTGAGTCACATTATATCACAAAATTGAAGGAGATTAAACAAGTGCAAACGAAGTCGGTATGGGACTTCAATCAAAGGTTCAAGGATATTATGGGTAGACTACATTTCTAGATCTCAGATCAACAACATCAAGAATTTTTTATTGCAGGAATTCTACCACACTTTCGCAAGTCATTGATTCAACAAAATGTTGCATGGCAACCTGAATATTTGGAAATTGCAATGAAGCTAGAAGAATCCCCTATAGGATCTAGTGGGGGATGGCGCAAGATCAAAACAAGTTGGTTTCTTTGAGGATTCAATTGGAATAACTTACAAAAGGGAAGGAGAAACGCGAACAAGTCTAGTGTACCAAGTGTAGGAATGAAGGCCACCACAAGGATGAATTCCCAACATTCGCATAGTATTTGGTGACTTGAGCAATGAATCCACTACTAGGAGGGGGATATTGTGAAACATGTAAGAAATGGGAGCATCATCTGACTTAATTTCCATTGCTATACAATTATCGAAGTACCCCAAGGAAATGTTTTTGCAATTTTTTCAAGTTCGTCGGATATGAAGAGAAGGATTAACGTGCATTCAAACTGATGAGGAGGTGCACTAAAAATATGTACAAGATTCAAGATAAGAATGCTACGACAGAAGGACGGGGTCCACAATACAAAACTTATAGGGGCTTCAATTTAGGGAACAAAGGAAATTTTTTCATAGGTCGGGGCGGAGGAAATTTTGTCAGAGGAGGAAGAGGATCGATTATGTGTTACAATTGTAATCAACTGAGACACTTAGCCTACAACTTCCCAAATCCGTGTACAATGTGCACATAATGTAGAGAACTAGACCATGCGACATAGGATTTTCATCAACTAGTTGCAAAATGGAAAGTAAGAGGGAATCATAACCAGAATCCAAATCAGACTATGTAGAAAATATCAGTGGAGAAACGCAACGAACGACCAAGAATAGCATTTGTTACACATGGAGGAGTGACAATAGGGGATGATATGATGAATGGAAGGAAGAAGGATGAGAAATGGGTAAGGAAGTTCATAGGTCTTGTGCCAACATTCAATCCTCAGCGGGAAAAGGATACATATCAAAGGGCCAGAAAAGAGATACTTGGATAGGATTGGGGAGCATCAACATCAGTTATGCCACCTTTCAATGAGTGTGTTGTTTCAAAGAAAAAAATTGGGAAGGTAAGAGCTCTAAAATAATTCCTGAGAAGTTGTGTAGAGATGATGAAAGATGAGATTGTTTTGAATGCACTACATGAAATAATCGATCACTACACACAAGGAAGGGAAACTCCCATCATACAGAGGGTGATGAATCATGTACTGTGCAAAAACAGGACCAATGAAGAATTCAGATTCGATGCACAAAATAGGAAATACGATGTGGATAATGTTATCTTAGAATTAGGGTCTGATGTGAAATATTACCTAAGAAAACCTAGGAGATGATGGGTAAACCCAAGATGGTCTAGTCTCCTTTTTAGTTAAGGCTCACAAATTAGCACAAGATAGTACCAATTGGTCAATTGACAGGAGTACCTTTCAACATGGATGGCGTGTGCAATGTGATAGACTTCGAAATTATTAAGATCGTGGAATACAAACAACCATATCTAGTACTGATGGGACTTGAATGGTAATTTGATAATCATACGATCATTAATCGAAAGAAGAGATAAATGATATTTGAAGTCCGATATTTGAAAGTTACTACACCATTGCACCTAACAGAAGGAAATATATACATAGAGCCAACAAGAAGAAATGACATTGACAACTTGTACAAAAAGACTATGTGGACGAATGATTATGTAAACCCCACTGCATATGCTGCGCTAAGTTGGAGAAGTATCATTTCATGTGCATCAGATTGAGACGAAGGTCTAGAGAATTAGAAATAGAGGATGCATGAGGTATCAACTAGACGATGTGCATGCATGACCCTATCCTTGCATTGGATTGGAACAAAGTTATGTGATCCTCCTGGGTATGATGGATTAACTAATGTAAGTTTGTTTGTAAAATCGTTTTAGCTGCAGGTACCTGAACAACAATGGATGTTGGCACTAGATGTTTTTCTAAAAGAGACTCCAACTAGATGGTGGGATGCACATAGAGAGGGGATGGAATATTGGTCACAATGTAGAAGACTAATGAAAATCAGGTTTGGAACTGACGTAGAAAATATTACGTAGAAGTATATAAGGGAAATTGATCCAACATGTCACATTGAGTAGTGCAAGACCTTATAGAGTTCAGTAACAGAAGCATAATGGATGGACATATTTATACATACACTGGACGCAATTCCAAAGAGATGGTATTTGGAATTGGAAATGTACAGAGAGACAACCAACTGGGACAAGTTGAACCATAGGTTCAAGGTCACATTTACATTTGAAAATGAATCTACATCAATAGATTCATCACTACAGGCTATTCGAACTAATATCTTCTCAGAAGAAGGGTCGATGGAGGTAGTATTAGTATGCAGCATGCATAGGGATACTATTATTTTCCATGAATTATTGGAGTGCTACAATGCGGATAAGGAAGAAAATGATGAATAAGATTCCATGAATGTACAAGTACTTGAAATAGAAGGAGAATAGGAAGTAGAAGCTCCAGAACTTGAGTCTGTTGCATACACAAAGCCAATAAAAATGTGAAAGGTAAAAATTGGGATGACAAAGAACCCAAAGTTTGCGCAAATAGGGGATTACTAGAGTGATGAGACAGTAGAGAAGATTACAAACTTACTACATGAATACCAAGACCTATTCCCAATGGCATTTTCAGAGATGAAGGGGATAGTTGGGGACTTAGGTGAGATGAATATTTCGTTGAAACCAGGAGCTAAGCCAGTATGACATAGACCTTACATATTAAATCTGAAGTACAAGGAAAAGGTGACAACTAAAATAAAAAGGATGTTGGATGCATAAATCATTCAACTGGTAGAATAATCTGAGTGGAGCATTCCAATGTTAGTGCAAGACAAGAAGACACAAGGAATCAAGATTTGTGTAGATCTGAGGAAGATAAATGATGCATGTTTACATGACCCCTTTCCAACATTGTTCACAGACAAGGTATTGGAGAATGTAAGAGGCAAAGAGACTTACTCTTTTACAAATGGATTCTTGGGGTACCATCAGATAAAAATTACATAGGAAGACTAGTACAAGACTATGTTTGTGACATAATGGGGTAGTTATCAACATACAATAATTGCCTTTGGACTGAAAAATTCCCCTACATTTTTTTCGAGAGTTGTGGTTGAAACATTTAAGGAGTTTATCCATAAGTTTCTATAAGTATACATACATGATTGGACTATGTTCATCCTACTGAAGGATCACATATAAGTACTCAGGATAATGTTGGATAGGTGTAGAAAGTGTCAGATCTCGCTGAATTTAAAGAAGTGCATTTTTTGCACACCATTTGGCATTTTACTGGGCCATGTAGTCTGCAAACATGGATTACTTGTGTATCCAGCCAGGATCACAGTGATTTTGGATTTGGAAACCCCTACATCAATAAGAAAGTTAAGGGAAACTCTAGGTGACACAAGATATTACAGGGATTTTATCAAAGTTTATGCATAGATCACAACGCCTATGGAAAAGTTGTTGAATAAGGAAGGAAAGTTTCAGTGGAATGAGGAATGTCAGAAGGGTTTGGACACCTTGAAAAAAAAACTAGTGACTGCGTCAATTTTAATCTTTCTAGATTGGAAGAAGGAGTTTCGTGTTCATGTAGATGCATCATCCATTGATTTGGGCACAGTACTATCTCAACCAGGGGAGGGAGACATAGATCACCCAATTATGATTGCAAGCAGGAAGATGTCTATAGTAGAGAAAAATTATACTACCACAGAATAGTAAGGATTGGAAATGGTATATGTGCTACAAAAGTCCAGACATTATTTATTGGGATCTCACTTTAAGATATACACGAACCATTCTGCATTTAAATATCTAGTCAACAAGCCAGTGTTGGGGGGAGAATATGTAGATGGCTGCTATAGTTTCAGGAATATGATTTTGAGGTTGTGGTGAAACCAGGGAAGCTGACTGTAGGGCTAGATCATTTATCACGCATATTATCAAGGGAAGTTGTAGGTAATGTAGATGACAACTTGCTATATTCACAACTATTTGCAGTCAAAATGGTAGATGATTACTTCGCAGACATTGTGCGGTTTATAAGGAATGGCTCCATCGGACACGATGATCATGCATAAGAAACAATTATTAGTGAGAGAAAAATATTATCAATTGATTGCGAGGAATTTATATGAGTTGGATGCAGATGGAATATTGAGACGATGTATATTGGAACATGAAATACTGATGATACTTGTAGAAGCAGATGATGGGATTGCAAGAGGACATTATGAAGGAAAAGAGACTACACAAAATATTTTTTGTGCAGGGATCTAGTGGACTAAACTTCATAAAGATGCTAAGGAATATTTCCAATCATGTGGCATATGTGAAAGAGTTGGAAAGACATCCAGGAGAGTTGAGATGCCTTTAAATGCATAGGTTGTGTTGCAATAATTTTATAAATGAGCCATAGATTTTGTGGGGACAATCAACCCAAAAGAAACAAGATCAAGATAAGGGTACATAATCAATACAAACTAGTATTTGACAAGATGGGAAGAAGTAACACCAATCACAGATTGCACCATAGAGAATATTGCACGATTTTTTTTTGAGAATATAGTCACACGATTTGGACATCCATGCATATTACTCAGTGATCAAGCAACACACTTCTTGTATAAAACAATTGCAACATTGAATGAGGAGTTTCAAATTCATTATCAGAATATTACGATGTATCATCCTTAGGCCAATGGGATAGTGGAATATTTTAATAAAATCCTGGAGAATACTTTAACAAAGATCTGCAATGTAGGGAGGGGTGATTGGGACCTAAGAGTTTATGTGTTGTTATAGGCCTACAAGACTATAAGTGAAAAAATGACAAGGAAGACACCTTTTAGGTTGGTCTATGGGACACAAGTAGTAATTCCAATGGAGTTTATTCTACTTATCCTACATGTTGCAATGATCACTAGTATTTCAGACTTGCACATAGTAGAGGAGAAATTATCATAGTTGATACAACTTGAGGAAGATCGGTTTGTCCCAGGTTTCCATCAATAGGTTCACAAGGAAAGAGAGAAGGCATGGAATTATAGACACATTAAATAGAAAAAGTTCCAAGTGGGGGACTGAGTATTACTCTATGACAGTAAGTTTATGAAGTATCCAGGGAAGTTTTGAATGGATTGGTTATGACCTTATGTAATTCAGCATGTGACAGAGGAAGGTGTTGCATAGTTGGAAACTCTGAATGGATAATCCCTTGGATGGATAGTGAATGGAAGTTGGCTAAGACTCTATAGAGACGGTCGACAGTCTGCACAGTAATATGGGTTGTGCTAGAACACATGTGTCATATTAATTGTACTATAGTAGGGAGGAAAAACACATAAAAACAAATAAAAAGTAGAAAAGGGAAGAAAAACAAATAAAAAATAGAAAAACGAAGAAAAAAAATAAAATGTAGACATAGAAAAAAGAAAAATATTATAGAGTACAAGGCATAAGAATGATCATAAATTACAATGCATAAGAATTATTATCATGCATACACAAAGAAAAAGACTATGAAGAAGCAAATGCAGAAGCAAGAATAGTTGTTCAGTATAATAATGGTAAGACCATTAAAATACATTAAAGCGAGGAAACAACAGCTATGAAGTAGGAATGACAGGTCATAAAGACGTTGTATAATCTTAAATGGTAAAATCCATCGCAGATCACAACAGATTGGCAGTAAGAGGTAAAAATCACACGAGAAATTCAATAATAAAGCCACATTTATTTAACCATTTATCAACCCCGTTGGAGGATTGGACAAGTTAGTTAAGACATGAAGAGACATGAAAAGTTGGCAAGGAGGCACAAAAGCAGTTGAAGGTCTCCAAGTGGGAATCATTGTTACTAAGAGTTGCATGCAAGTGAGAATGAACCAGAGTGAACCAGAGTGACTCAGAGCCAAACTAGAGCCCCACCAACACACACATAGAGAAAGTAAAAGACATATATCACATGAAACAATGGAACCACTGAATGTTGGAGCTCCATCAGTAGTGGCACGAAAGAAATTGAAATGACCATCAGTTTCACCAGAGGTCGAGGCAACACCTGGAGCTTTGGATTTAGCTTCAACAAGAAGCTTTCACAGGGATTATATCCCACTGAGGAAAGATAATGCACCTCAATTCAAAGTACCAACAAATGGGAAATACCCACTAGAGACATCACCAGTCCCACTTGGTGTAAGTGTGGAAGGAGACATGCTTGGGAAGTTTGCCACTCTCAATTTTGTGGATCACGATATCACAGATGAGAAGAAGTTTCTTGAGCTGGCTAGGAATAAGCACTTGTTTTCTAAGAGCATACCAGTAATAGGAGCAATATTGTTGGAAATACAAATGTTGGAAACATGACTCGAGAAGTAAAGAATACTAAACTTATTGGAGGTTCCACACTTTGGATGCAACCTGAAAATAAATTCATGTGTTAAGTTACTACTCACTCGCATCCATGGAGGGACACTGTGGCTTGACCCACCAATTTCAATTGATACTGCATTGATTGCATGGATCATAGGGATATCAAAAGAAGGAAAGGATCTGACCACCTTGTTCAATAAAGCAAGGTAGAGAGCCCTATCAAAATAAATGAAGGATAAGTTTCATACCTTAAGAGGGAAAAGGGGATTGAATGTCATGAACATCAATGATGACGAGGTTTGGTTTGAGACGCATGTATTGGCCTGCAAATTATTGAGAAAGTGTTGTAAGGATCCCAACGGTCCTCACAAAACTGAGCACTTCTCACCAATCCACTATCATACAATCTAAAAACAACTAATTCACTAACCCCCCAACAACAACTACCTTTACAATCCTAATACATTCTACTTATACAAAAATTGGGACAAATCCCTTACAAAAACCCTAACCCTATCTACTTATACAAAAATTGGGACAAATCCCTTACAAAAACCCTAACCCTACATGGATTAGGTTTGTCCACTTTTCAACTACTCAATATTGGCTGGTCTTCGATCCAATCGTTCTCCAAGTCGATGCTTGTCCACCTTCCAACTACTCCACAGTAGTTTTTCCACTTTGTAACTTATTTTCTCGACACTAGTTTTCCTTTGTTTCCAGTGCTTCTTTTCCTCTATTTTCAACGCACTCCCCTATTTTTTGGCATTGTCTTGAAATATTCAAAATTTTCTTGGTTTTCTCCCAAAATTGGCCTATGCAAACATTCCCCCAACACTGACATCGTGATTCACCCCAAGCCACTTAGGGACTCCTCCATATTTTACTGCCTATGCCAGTGCTTCATACATATCTCGTATTTGTTGGCATTGCTCTTGAGCTTGGTTTCTCTTCTCCACCATGACTTCTACCATATGCATGGTGATTGGATGTTTTAATATATCTCCTCCCTCCAAGCCTATCTATTCCACTCATGATTTTTC
>CBVK0100360832.1:0-11050 GCA_900067695.1 Picea abies | reverse complement strand
ATTTTTCTCAATTTTTGGCCAAACCAGGTGCAAGAAGAGCCCAACTAGGGGTTTGGGGACATTTTGGAACCATTCAAGCCATCTATTTTTCATTCTGAGAATTGTAAAGAACTTATTTTGACATCTTGATCATATAATGAAATTGATCCATTGGAAGTTGGACCAAGAGATGTATCCCAAGAGAGGGGTGAACTCCTTTATCATTTTATTGTGTTATGTGCTTACTTTTGATAGTTGTTTATGATTGTTTATGTTGTTCATTTTAAGTTAAAAAACTCATTAAATTCGTGTGGTTACAAATTGATCCAATTTCCTAAGACAAATAAATTTTTCACTTGCAAATTTGTATACAAAAACCTTTTTCATTTTCATATCATCGACGCAGTATTCGATGTGGAGGATTCATTATACTTTAGGAACTCCTTTTCTTTTTTGAAAGTTTCCTTCTCCTTATTTGCATCAAACTATTGATGTGGCTGAGTGTTCTTCTGAATCCAACACTAAGATTCCTTCTTCTGATCCTATGCATCTGCTCCTGTCTTCACTCCTTCTCTAGTCACTATATTGATGTTCCTCCTGAGATCCCTTATTTCTGAAGCAATCCACTGAACATTTTGGTTATTTAGATTCCTCTTTTCTTGTATCTTCATCATCAACTTCAGTAAATCTTCTATCATGTGATCTACTACACGACATTACATACATGTTTCTATTGGTTGAGGAAAATATCTGGCATAGTGTTCTTGTTGTTGAAAATTATTGCAGATAATAGGCCCTCTGCCTCTACCCATTCCTCCTCTTCCTCTACCTATGAATCCTCCTCTATTCCCATGTGGATCCTTGTTTTTTTTATGATATTTTAGTTCCTGATTATACTGTGGGGGTTGTTGAAACTATTTCACTGCTTGAAATTGTTGGGCATTGCCAAACTGTGGTGCAGTATATCCTGTCATCAACTCATCTTGCATCTTGTATGCATCTGAGGTTATTTACTTCATTAATTCCTGGGTTCTACAATTTTTGTCTTCATTCCCCACTGACTTACAACAGTTATAGATAGTACTCTTTGGCTTCATCCTGTACTTTTGCATAATAGGGAAGTGATAAGGATCATGCCCATGTGTCTTTCATATTTCACACCAAGTCCCTCCTATAGGCAATGGATTTGACATCCCTACTCCCACGTACTCTGCAAATCTTAGACTCTCATTCTTGTGATGTCCCTCTGATCTTCACAAGGTACACCACACTGCTTCTATTTTCTCCCTACTTTTATTCTGGTTTAATTGCACTGTCAGGTTTTTCAGGTCTTCCTTCAACTCCTCTATAGTTGGATTTGTTTGCATATATTGATTCTTCTCTAACTGCATCACTGCTTGTAGTGCCTCTACCTGGGTTTGAAATTTATGTTTTCTAAATGGATATTTAAAGTGTGGTAGTAGAGAATTTATAAACAATTGTATGTGTTGCATGTCAAAAATGGGATACTTCAATGTACCTTTCAATGTCTTGAACTTCTGATCGACGTCCCATACAGATTCTCATGGATTTTTTCTAGCCTCAATCATCTCATTCATAAACTAATCATCTTATTTCAGCCTCTAAAACTTAGTGATCAATTCTTTCTTGATCTCTGCTACTATTTCCAGTGCACCCTGTGGATTTTTTACTACTAGATTCATGTACCAATCCTATGCGTGGTTTATGAACGTTATTGCTAGTTGCACTACTTTTTTTTCCTCATCAGTGATTATTTTCGCTTCCCATATTCGCTCACACACGAAAAGGTGATTCTTTGGGTCTTCTGATCGATCCCCATGAAAATCTGGTAATCTTATCGTTGGATCTACACCTGCCATTGTCAAATGTGTTGTACCTTCTCTATGTGGTACTATTATCTGTGCACTGTTGTTCGGAATTGAAATCCCACTAGTGTTTCTACCGGTACTTCCACTTGTACCACTACCTATACTGATGCTGGTACTTCCACTTGTACCCTCACTTCTATTATGATATCCTAGATTCCTTTGACCATCAGTCACTTGTTCTCTAAACAACTCTTTCTTTGTTGACGTGTTAATCGTACATGAGGTTGTAGGTTCTACACTAATTTAGATATGGACAGGGGTATCTACTTCCTCATTACATCCTACTCCTCTAATATTTCTTTCATATTTGGAGCGCAATATTTCTTCATTGTGATACACAACACGAAGATCATCTACCTCTTCCTGATCACTCTCCAATCCTTCCCTCTCTACTACTTATCTTTTCTTCTTATTGAGCTTATAATGGTAGGGTCTTCCACTGTGCTTCATTCCTACCTTCTTAATAATTTCTTGGCTCTCCTCTTGATCCATCATAATGGGATATTTCTCTTTGTTTCTCTCTTATCTCTCCATTTCCCCCTCCATATCAGACCTTCCTCAGTGTTTTTCCTAACCCCCCATGCATGCAGGGTAGTTTAGTTGTCTGATTCCATAGTTAATACCCCTTTATCATGCAATAATATCTTGATTGAAGTGTACATTGAATTGATGTACCTTCCCCTTGGTCCCTTAATAAACTCATGTTCTTCTACACTATAAGACTTCAATGTATCTACTACAAACTCAATGATATACCCCACTACAATGTTATCTAGCAAGAACTCTACCATGTGCGTGAATTTTTTATTCACCCTCTTCAACCATGCGATACTTTCTTTTTTCCACTCCACTGATCTAGCTTTATTTGTTAGATGGGTATATTTCAACCATGTTATCCACTCCTGCAATAGCGTGGGAAACTCACTAAAGAAACTTTCGTGTATTTCGCTGAATCTGTATCTTTCCAAGTACTGTCTTGTATTAAACTTAGGGATTCTATTATCTTTGTGGGAAAAATATAGTTCCTAAACTGTCAACCATCTTTCAATCTTCGATTTTGTGGGGTTTCAACCTAAAAATATCCCCTTTCTTAAGCCCTCGCACTATACTACATGATACATCCCTCCCGATCTAATATTTTGATTTCCAACTGGAAACAAAACCATTGTTAGCTACTTATGGGATGACCCGGGTTCTAACTACAGGATTACGAACAACCCATCGAGCATCATCCCTTTTGGATACCAGAAGGAAACACAATGCATAAAGTGCAATGCACAGTCTCACTTGAGATGGCTTCAATGGGTGGCTGCAGGACTCAAATGTCTGGAACCATGGGATGGGATGTGTTTCTCTCTAAAGACCATTAGATCTATTCACATGTTGACCCTTGAATACCAAAATATCATGCTAACTCTAACTCTTACCAGTGACAAAACATATAACCAAAAAATTTCATTAACCATTATAGCAGCACGTATTCAATGATAGGTATTCATCTATTGTAACATAAGATTCAGATCTAAACACTAGATATGGCATTCATTCACTTAGTGTTGTTCTGCTGATTTCATTAGTTTATCTTTAGTGCACAATATTATTTCCTTTATCATTTAGCATGTTCATCATAAATTCATTAAAGAAAATGTAACCATAAATACTGCAAACATTCACACATGGCACATATATACCGTGGTTCACCCCCCTCTTGGGGCTATGTCCACAAATATTTGTCGCTTCATCTCTTTATTATTCTTCATGCCAAATCTAGTGTTTCCCACTGTACATCTCTTCCTCCATTACAGACGATCTCCATAGATCGTAACAATCCTCACAAAAATGAGAACTTCTCACCAATCCACTATTATACTGTCTAAAAATGGCTAACCTACTAACCCACCAACAACAACCTTCACATTCCTAATACATTATACTTATACAAAAATTGGGAAAAATCCCTTACAAAAACCCTAACCCTAAGCGGATTAGGTTTGTCCACTTTTCAATTGCTCAATATCGACCGGTCCTTGATCCAAACGTTCTCCAAGTCGATGCTTGTCCACTTTCTAACTGCTTCGCAGAAGTTTTTCCACTTTGTAATTGTTTTTATCAGCACTGATTTTCCTCTGTTTCCGATGCTTCTTTTCCTCTATTTCTGGAGTGCTCCCCTATTTTTCGGCACTGTATTGAAATATTCAAAATTTCCTTGGTTTTCTCCCAAAATTGGCCTCCGCCAACTTAGGTACGTGGACCATTTTTGATGGCGGTCATTTTGTAACTTTCCTTGTGTTTGCATGAATTGTAGAGGCTTGTTATCAGTGTGGATGATCATTTCCTTCCCCATAATGTAATGCTTCCACGGTCGACATGCCTACACAATGGAGTACAACTCTTTGTCATAGATGGGGTATCTGGGAACAACATAAGATATAGTTTCACTGTGATAGGATATCAGATGCCCCTGCTAAGTGAGTACTACATCGATAGAATAATCTGAAGCATCTGTCTCAATCTCAAATGGTTGTTGTAGGTTTGGTAGAATGAGGATTGGTGTTGAGAAAAAGGCAAAATTTCAAAACCTCGAATTCTTTCTGTTGGGGCACAGACCACATGAACTTATCCTTTACACCACCCTTGGTCACTTGGGTTAGGGCCCAAGCGATATGAGAGAACCCCAATACAAATCACCGATAAAATTTTGCGAGGCCCAAAAAGTTGCGGAGATCGGTCATTGTCTTCGGGGCCGACCAATCACGAATGACTTGGATCTTGGATGGATCCACATGTACGCCCTACTCATCCAAGATGTATCCCAAATATTGGATTCAATTCATTTCTAAGGAACACTTCTCCAAATTGGCATATAACTTGTGGTGTTGTAGGGTACCCAATACTTGTTGAATATGCTCCAAATGTTCCTCCCAAGTTTTGTTGAAGATGAGAATGTCATCCAAATATACAACCACAAAGGAGTTTGTGAATGGTTGTAATATATCATCCATCATCCGCATGAATTTGGTGGGGGAATATGCCAAGCCGAAAGGCATGACCAACCACTCAAAGAGGCTTTCTTTGGAATTGACGGTTGTCTTCCACAGATCAGTTTCCTCAATCGACACCTGGTGCTAACCTGACTTCATATCAATCTTACTGAAAAAATTGGCTCCCTTGAGCTGATCGAGAAGATCATCAATTAGGGGAATTGGGTACAAGCTCTTGATTGTGATCTTTTTCAGTGCTTTGTAATCAATACAAAGTTTCCATGTCTTGTCCTTCTTCTATACTAGAACAATTGGGCTACTGTAAAGTGAGGAGATTGGTTTGATGTGGCCCTTTAGAATTATCTCTTGGATCTAGCATTTGATTTCCTCATTCTCCATAAGAGAACACATGTATGAAATTTCATTAGGTAGAGGAGCATTGTGTGTCATATCAATTGAATTATTTACCTGTTAGTGCACATGCACCCCAATAGGCGAGGTGAATATGTCGTTGTACTCCTCGATTATTTCATCCACCTATTGCTACTGGGTAGAGAGACCCCATGTAGAGGTTTTGGTAGTTGCAGTGAACTTCCATTCACCTTTCGATCGAACCATACAAAGGAAAAATATCCTGGTCCAATAAGCCACCATTTTGCAGTTCTTCATAGAGATCAAAGAGACCACTGTATCTGAGACTTCCTCCTGTACCTTTTAGAGTTGATATCCCAAAATAATAATGACACTATGGGGCATAGATTCATAAACAACATGGAACTTCCACATACATGGTTTTCATATAAAAAAATCACAAACTTAAATTGGGGAAACATCACATAATACCTTCTCTTTATAAGGTTTGATGTTGTAGTGCAAGAGACATTGTTGGCTGACGTGGATGTCTTGTTATTGGTTGAGCCAACTGATGGTGTATGGATGAGGATGTTGCATTGTTGTCAATTTCAACCTATTGAAAATATTTATTAAGATCAATTTCTTCTAGATACCGTAGCTAACAATGAAATGCAATGGGGTTTCCTTCACCCACATATGTGAGTAGAAAATATGCTCCCCTTCTTCAGGCTCATCCGGTTCCTCTGGATGGACTTTTGTGGTAGAGATGGTGACACTAGATTCTACATCAATGATTTGTATTCCCTTTTCTAGCATTGAATTAGATTCTGAGCCAACATGTGACCCTAGAGATTTCATCTCATCCAAAAATGACTGTTTGGAGTGACATTCATCAGTATTGTGCCAAGGGACTTTGTGGAACTCACACCATTTTCCAATTTCCTTCTTCGACTTCCCATTCCCCTTATTTGTTGGTGGCTTTGGATGTTTATACTGGTTTTGGCCATCCTTCCTCTTTCCTTTGTCCTAGAAGTTAGGGCCACCCTTACCATACTTTTGTTGTTGCATATTTTCAGACTCGAATTCCCTCTTATTATGTTGCTTGAATTTATGCTTGATTTTGACAGCATATCAATAAACAACTCCCAATGACAAGATGTCCAGAAAATCCATTTTTGGTTTGGATATACCAATTGAAATCCCCACGGCATTTTAAGACCATATGTCACTCAGAGTATTTGATACCAAACTTGGTGCACAAGGTATGGGAAGTATTTGTGAACTCCAACATTGTTTGTCCCCTCTCTTGACAAAGTGTGGTCCATCTCATGTACTGATCACCATAACTTCTAACAGGGTAATATTGTTCCTTGAGGGAATCAACAAAATATGTCGAAGTGGGTCCTGGCCCAAAAATTCTAGACTCATCCTCAACATGTTTCTCATAGTAATTATCCCACCAATCTCTGACATGGGGAAGGGACTTAAGGAGTGCGAAGGTGATCTTTTCACCATTGAAAAAATTGTGGACAGAGAAATAACCCTCTAATAGATTTAACCATTTTTCCAAAAAGTCGGCATCTATCTGGCCTTCAAATAAAGGAATATCAAAGTTAACTTGTACCTTGAATGGATTTTCACCTCCAAATTCATTGTTTGTTGAAGGTACCTACATTTTTGTTGGCAGTCATCGAAGGATCTAAGAGAAATTATCCATCATCTCGTTCCTCTGTCGTGCAAGGGATTTCCCGAGAAAGAGTTTGAAGGATTTCCTATCCCATAATCCCTCTTTTATTCCACCATGGAAGGTCGCTTGGGCATGCGAGAGTGGTTTTCCTCAATAGATACAATCTCGAGACCCAACTCTCTATACCTTGACCTTGTCGGGGACATGCATTAAGGACAATAAGGATCAGACTGCCCTGATACAAAAGATCCATATTATTTTAGGAATGATATGAAGGTAGAGATATCACAAAGAATTACACAAAGATATGGCAAGGAACACATAATACAGTAAAGCTCAGATTATATTAATGATTGACTGAAATACAAAACAATGTAAAATGAAAAAGAACACAAGATATATAGAATGGTGGTAGCTTATCTCTGAGAAGATATGTGTCGGCTATGCTCATTCAACAAAATCTAGTTACAATGAGGCTCCAAAGGCCTTTTTAACATAAATCATAAATGAGAAAACCCTAAACATCCAAAAACCTAATCCTAGGAGATGAAGCACCAAAACTCATGTGGGCCTTGATGGGGTAAGTTGGTACATCAACTTCCTAGGGCCGTAACGTTTTCATACAATCTTTGTTTTAGGAGAACAATAGCTTGTTGGAAAGAACTATTTGAAGAATACACATGGTGTTGTCACAATGTCAATGAATTCTATAGTGCGACTGTGGAGGGTCCAAAAAACATTGTTTAGGGCCTCAAAATGGCCCCATAAGTTTAGGACCTGAAAAGATAGGAACAAAATGCTAAAATGGAAATTGGTCTTTGAGCCAATGGAATAGGTGGGTGGCCACTGATATCCACCTAGATCACGACAACACATAAACATACCAATTTAATTAATGGTTGATATAGACAATGAGAAAACATCCAAGAAAGTAGTAAAAATGCTTGGGCAAAGAGAAACAACACCTAATAGCCCATCAGAGATTAGAGGAATTCCCAGAATGGAAACTCTGCTAAATAGTTACAACATCTAGTTAATTACATCCCTTGATCTTGATATCCCACACAAATGGATGACATGGATGGTTTGTCTACTAGGAGGGCTTGCACAATGGCCAACCTTGGTTTTCTCAAACAAAACAAAATAAAATTAAGTTGAATCAATCTCCATGTGAAGCCATCACAATTACAATTGGCAGTCTTGCTTATCCATTGATCAAATTGAGAGTAGTAAATCCATTTCAAAAAATTAACTGACAACAATACTATAATCAGACTATAATAGCAATACATTCCATGGTAATGTGGACATAATGTTTACCCTGGAAACCCATATGGGAAAACCATATTTGAGTGGTGCTCAATATTATCTTTCCGACCATTATGATAAAATCATATTCCTCTCCTCCTCGACCAAACAAAATACCATTTGAGAATGAGAGTGGATAAGGAAATAGGGAGAGATAGGTGGTAAGGGAAAGCCAACACACATGGCTCTTCACTTCCCATTCCTCAACCTTCTCTCCTATTCGATTTTTTTCACTACATTTATTTTTCCTCTCACATTCTCATTTTTCTCTTATTACGATTTACATTTGCTAATAATTTACATAGTTTACATAACCATCATAGTTTTTCAAAAGGTATTATAGGTACGGAGTCATATCCATTCTTAGTTTGGATCCATATTCTATGTATTAGAATATATAATTATTATTTTTGAAGTTAAGAAATATAACTTCTAGTATTCAAGTACTCCAATAATTGACTAAAAGTTTATATCATTATTTAAACAAAAGAATATATATCTAAGAGTATTACAAATTTTTAAATTAGAGGCATTTTGTTTTTGGGAACAAATTGAAAAGGGATATAAAGAGTGCTTGTGTATAGTGTTATATAAACATCTTTGTGTTCACTAGAAATCAATCTCTCCTAGTGTTTTTATTACATAACATAGTATAACCATTTTCTTAATGATCTTTCATGTACTCATGATGATACACAAGCTCAAACAAGTTGGAAAATTGTGAAGTGATTTTCTTGTATATATTCATATATTTCTGTCAATTCCTCTATAGAAAAGGAAAATATAGGATTGATTTATGTTGGTATGTTAGGAAAAACATAGGATCGATTCATGTTGGTATATGAAAGCCTATTCATTTATTTACCTTATTCACTTTGATATTGATACACCAACCTCACATAGATTTTCCATGGATTCTCTTAATCTCTCTGAGGGAGAGAAAGACAAGGGTATTTGTACTAAAATTTAGAGATCCTACCTTTGGTCCACATGGTCTGAGCTTAGAGAGTTAATTTATTTTTAACTTCAGCACTACCTAGACTTATATATCTAGCATGGTGATGGTCTCATCGAGCCCCTAGGGTATACCAAACTCCAATTACCTTGCAACCTAAGTGTCCCTCTCACATAGCTCAAAATTTTCTCCCACCAACTTCACATTGAGACATGTCACCATATTCCTCAATAGCACCATATTTTTCATATATGCTCCATAGAGCCTAAGATTGAGGACCATTTTGTATTCAAATTATCTCCCTACTACAATTTCAAAGGACAATTCTTTTATATCTTTGGATATTCATGTGGTTCTTTCTAGACACTCATTGATTATGAGGTCTAGATATGGTCAAGATTTTCCAACATATTACTAGAGACTAGTTCCCCATACTAACACTCGCCAAGTTGATTACCTCTTGCTTCTAACCCTATGACACTAGTAATAAGAGGCCCCATGGTCAATTTCTAATCTCACATGACAAACCTACAAGGAATCATAAATCAAATGACTCCCTTATCCTCACGCCCATCACACATTCATTTACGACCTTAAATGTTAGAAGTTATTTTCCAAAACAACAAGGATCAATTAAGGAACCTCATTCTTCTTGAGTTTCTTCATTATTTTGAATTTCGATGAGCTTATACTTTTGAATAAATTTTTATTTTTCCTATTTTTAAATTCTTTTTCTTTTTTAAATATTCCCCAGAATAAACTTATGATATTTTCCTTATCATCTTTACCTATTGTATAATTTACAATCACATAAACTAACTTTATTTTTTAATTTTAATGAAACCAAATGTCTAAATTAAGTTAGAGACTTCAAAGCCAACTAATCACTTTGATTTTAACGAACAACACTATCTAAATTAAAATAGAAACTTCAAAGCCAACGAAGTTCAAAATTTCCAAATTCCTATCAAATAACTTGTGTGCAAGTCATGCCCCTTTCAAGACCTTGTAGACCGTGTTTCTTTACTCTAGTAGAGTTATGTGACATATTATATGTGGATGTAAGTTCATTTCCATTAATCCATGTATCCATATTTTTCATGCTCCATGTGATAGAGATATATTTGGAGTATCATCAACTTGAATTTGATTTTTAATTAGGTTTACCGATGTTGTCTTTGGTTTATAAGCATTCACAATTAACACTTGGTTGTATTTCGAGAAACCATTGATAGGTGAGAGCATTGTTGATTTAGAGACATGTTGTAAAATATTCTTCAAGGAAAATGATACTTATATTTGAGGGAGACCAAATTTTGTAATCTACACATAACTAGACAAAGTTAGCTAACCATGATTTTTAATTAGGTTTACCGATGTTGTCTTTGGTTTATATGCATTCACCATTAGTACTTGGTTGTATTTCGAGAAACCATTGATAGGTGAGAACATTGTTGATTTAGCGACATGTTGTAGCATCTTATTCATATAAGGAAAATGATACTTATATTTTAGGGAGACAAAATTTTGTAATCTACACATAACTGGACCAAGTTAGCTAACCATGTGTTATAGAAATATTTTCCTCACCCCATGCAACTTGCTCAGAAGGCCTTTTCAATTTCCATATGCAGACTTGAAGTCCCCTTTTTCACTTCCCAGAGCCAAAAAATCATATTTTTCCAGATATACATGCCCTACAAGTTAGACAACATGAGTATACACATGTTGCACCACTACAACCCACATACATCGAGTTTGGTGCTCAAAATTAAAAAAATGTGTCAGGTTTCCATGTCACGTCTCAAGATCCATGATCCTTGACCTTGCTTATACTAGAAAGGTTATGACTTGACCCTTCAATTCCATTTGAAGGCTATAAAATGGGCCATATCCA
>CBVK0100360792.1:0-13113 GCA_900067695.1 Picea abies | reverse complement strand
TTCTAGAATCAAGATAGAGAAGTTCAACGGTAAAAAATTTGAGCTATGGATGATCCAATTTTAAAGGGGGTATATGGTCTAAATTCGGATGAAAAAGTCATAAAAGTATAAAGCTAATAGATTTTCCATGTGGATCAAGGAGATGCCCACCTCCTCATTAATTAATGGGGTTAACAGGTTTCCCATATGGGTCAAATAGAGTCCCACCTCTCCATTATTGTATTGGGTTTTATTTTCCACTACTTAGTTAGTTGGGTAGTTAGATCTATAATTATGATAATAGAGACTTATTTAATGAGCTCTTCCCATTATTGTATCGAGTTTTATTTTACACTACTTAGTTAGTTGGGTAGTTAGATCTATTATAGTAATAATAGAGACTCATTTAATGAGCTCTTTTTTACTTTTTCCAATGGACCATTTTTTAATGATATATAAAGGGCTAGCAAGCCTTCTCATAATATCAAGTTACTCATTTTGGCTTCTCTCATATTTTTCTATTGTTTATTGTGAGATTAATTAGCTCTGAGTGATTTATTGGTAGTTAGTTTTAGAGGTGAGGCTCCTCTTTGAGCCTCACCTCCAAAGTACTTCACTTACATGTATTTTTCTATGCTTCTTTTCATGCAATATTAAAATTTCTAAGCTCCTCCTCTCTCGACATTCAAGCCATCCATATCTCAGCCCCTGAGATCTAGATCAGTGGTATAAGAGCCAGGTTCTCTCTCCATCGGGAAAAAGGTTTGAAGCATGTTGTGGGTTCAAATATTTGCAGCAATCACCAACCTCCTTTTGGTACTATCAAAATCTATTTTCCTAGACATACACTGTAAGCATCACAGTTTGTCCACAGGAACTACAAGGATTGTTTTTACCATCAAATATTCGTTCACCATTACAAGTAGAACCATACATGGATTCACTACATCAATACATCGATTCACTACATCCATACATGGATCCACTACATCCATTGGTATGAAACATTTTCAACATATTTTCAGGGTGTCCATGCTGCCCATGAAGGTTCCACAACCCCTACAACAACCCATGCTTCTCTACAAACCCTTGGCATCCTTTGTGGCCCTCTACACTCATCCAACTTAATATAAGTTTTCAACCTCTACACAACATTTAAAAGGCCCTTCCATAGCTCATTGTAAATATCTCTTCAATATCTCAAATGGGTATTTCACAGAATCTCATTTGGCTTCCTGGTTTGAGAGATATCATCAATTGAATTCCATCATGTATTTGACCTAAAGAGACCTCACGTACCACCATATTCAAAGGTATTTTTCTCCCTGCTCAGAAAACTATAGAAGGATTTCCACATGTTTATGGAAATATATATTCAATATCTCAAATGGGTATTTCACAGAATCACATTTGGATACTTGGTTTGAGAGATATCATTGATTTAATCTCAACATGTATTTGACCAAATGAGGTTGCGCGTACCACCATATTCAACGGTCTTTTTATCCCTGCTCAGGAAACTACAGAAGGATTTCCACATATTTATGGAAATATATTTTCAATATATCAAATGTGTATTTCACGGAATCTCATTTGGCTTTATGGTTTGAGAGATATCATTGATTTAATATCAGAATGTATTTGACCCAAGGAGGTCGTGCATACTACCATCTACAAATGTATTTTTCTATCTGCTCAGGAAACCACAGAAGGTGTTCCAAATATGGATGGAAATATATCTTCAGTAGATAAAATGGGTCTTTGACAAAAGTGGATTTCATCACCTGTAGAAAAAGTTATGAATAGATTTGCAGAAGGATGTTCACAACCCCTAAAGTCACGATTTCCCCATATTATTTTTTTAAGATTTTGGGATTTCTCTATTTTTATACCCATGTACAATGCTATTGTCAACTAGGTTATGGGTCAACCACAAACCCATGGTTATGGTTCAACCACACAAAACCCTTCTCTTCATTGGGTATTTTCACATTGTAATCATAATGGTGCGATAATGTGGTTTCTCTTTTTACCATGGTTGAAATTATAGGGACCATCATTTTCTAAGGGGGGAGGAATGATCCAAATTTTAGGGGGTATATGGTCTAAATTAGGATGCAAAATTCATAAAGATATAAAGGTAATAGATTTTCCATGTGGATCAAGGAGATGCCCAGCCCCTTATTAATTAATTGGGCTAATAGCTTGCCCATATGAGTCAAACAGAGTCCCACCTCTCCATTATTGTATTGGGTTTTATTTTCCACTACTTATTTAGTTGGGTAGTTAGATATATTATTATAATAATAGAGACTCATTTAATGAGCTTTTTCCATTATTGTATTGGATTTTATTTTCCATTACTTAGCTAGTTGGGTAGTTAGATCTATTATACTAATAGAGACTCATTTAATAAGCTCTTTTTGACTTTGTCAAATCGACCATTTTGTAATGCTATATAAAATCTTAGCAAGCCTTCTCATAATATCAAGTTACTCAGTTTGGCTTCTCTCGTGTTTTCGATTGTTCATTGTGAGATTAGTTAGCTCTGAGTGATTTACTAGTTTAGAGGTACTTCATTTGCATGTTTTTTTTCTCATGCTTCTTTTCATTCAAGATTGGCATGTCTAAAACTATCCTCTTTTGGAATTCAAGCCATACATATCTCAACCCCGAAGATCTACATGAAAGGGGCACATCTAACATATCTCATCACCTTGTGGAAGCTTAATTGTGTTGGTGCAGAAGAAAGATAGGATTTGGTGAGTCTGCACTAATTATCAGGCTCTAAATAAAATCACAGTCAGGGAGTAATACCCGATTCCCTGAATCGACGATCTCCTTGATAAAATCAAGGGGGAAAAATACTTCAGTAATATTGATCTGAAGTCCAGCTACGATAAGGTCCCAATAGAGAAGACAAATGTATGGAAGACTTCCTTCAAGTCAAAAGAAGGTATTTTTGAATAGTTGGTCATGCCATTTGGTTTCATGAATTCCCAATCAACTTTCATGAGGATGATGGAAAATATCTTGTGGAATTTCACTAATTATTTTGCAGTTTTGTATCTCGATGACATCCTCATCTACAATAAGATTTGGGAGGAACACTTGCAACATATTCAATAGGTTTTGTACACTCTACGACAACACAAGCTATATCCCAACTTGGAAAAATGCTCCTTCAACATGGACAGGGTCCAATACCTAGGATACATTGTTGATGTGCATGTTGTGTGTGTGGATCCAGCCAAGATCCAAGTCATCCGTGACTAGATAGCCCCAACCACACTCACTGTGCTTCAGAGCTTAGTATTACTTGCAAATTTCTATCGCAGGTTTGTGTTACGATTTTCCCATATTGCATGGGACTTCAGCCAAGTAAATAGGGGAGGTGGTAATGAAAAATTTTTGTGGGTCCCGTCCCAACAACAAGTGTTCAATGATCTGAAGTAGCGCTTTTTCTAAGACCAAGTGCTTTCATTACCTGGCCTGCAAAAACCCTTTGAGATAGAGACAGATGCTTCAGACTATGTTGTGCGTGGAGTCCTCACTCAACACAACCACCCTGTAGCCTATCATAGTGATACACTATCATATGTCATTCATAAGTATCCTACTTATGAAAAAGAAATGTACTCCATTGTGCAAGCCTACCTTGAGTTGAGAAATTACATTCTTGAGAAGGAGATAGTCATCCACACTGATCATAAGTGACTGCAATTCATGCAGACACAAGGAAAATTGCAAAATGACTGCCATCATAATTGGTCCATAGATTTGCAGTCGTTCCACCTCAACATCAACTATAAAATAGGAAGTTCCAACCAAGTTATTGATTTCCTTATCCAACCTCAAGTCGCGACACTCACCACAGTGCTAGACTCTTGTAGCAACAAGACCTCTGAGTGGCCCCACACCTATGATACATATCCTAACTTTGCCAATGCCTACTAGATGTTGGGTGCAAACATAATTGTCACTATTTTCCATATTCAAGATAGGTTGTTGTTCCATCTAGGCCATCTTTGTGTTCCATCAAGCAAGCTAGTGAAGTTGATTTGGGAATGCAACTACAATCGAGTGGCAGTACACTTTGGCATGGAAAACACAATGGTAGTGTTGAAGAAAAAATTCTATTGGCTGAAACTTCTACATGATGTCAGCAAGTATATCAGATCCTACACTGTCTGCGCTATTGCCAAAGCGACCACTAAGAAAAAATTCATATACACTCCTCTTCCTACTCCTAATAGGCCCTAGGAATCCATATCAATGGACTACATGTCCGGCCTTCCTTCCACCAAGCGGGGAAATGAATTTGTTTTGTGGTTATTGATTTCTTTTCCAAGATGAAGATTTTGGTTTCCTACAAGAAGAACATCACAATGGAGGCCACTGCCAAGATCTTCTTCGAATAAGTGTGGGTACACTTTGGGATCCCAAAAACCATTATCTCAGATCGTGACACCTAAATCCTCATCATATTCTGGTCGAGCCTCTGTTCACTACTAGACACCAAGCTCACTAAATCCACTACCTTCCACCCCCAGACGGATGGCCAAACCAAGGTCGTCAATCAGATGATCGTGCATATCCTGCGCATGTACAATTCCAAGCACCCCCACACATGGCATGAGGGTATTCCATATATTCAACACAGCTACAACAGAGAGATACATAGCTCAATGGGCCACAACCCCTTTTAGGTGGGGTTGGGATTTCAACCTTTGGGTCCCATGGATGTTTCAGTAGCCCTTGTATCCACCCAGGAAGACTCGTTGTATGCTCCAACTGAAGCTAACAAAGCCACCCAGTTCATTGAGTGGATATAGCACATATGATAATAGATTCATGATATTTTCCAGAAGTCCAATGCCAAGTACAAATAGTGCCATGCTCAACAATGGGCTCCACACCCATTTTAGGTGGGGATAAAATTTTGGTTGCACTTGCAGAAAGAATGCCTTACAAGGCTTCATTGGAATATTTGTCTACTCTATTATGGACATTACACCATCACCAAGGTTGTCGTTGATAATAATTTTGAGATCAACCTTCCCCCCTTCCTTGGATTGAACCCAATTTTCAATTTGGACCTCCTTCACCCCCATTTTCCACCATTATTGGACACCTCGGAGATAACAGAACAATTGACACCAATGTTGCCTACTTGCATATTCATATCATTGGCATACATTCATTGAGACTTGACCTCATCACTTTATATGAGCTCCTTGTATAAGGGGGAAATGTAATCATCACTCAACACGACCACCCCGTGGCCTATAATAGTGAGACACTATCAGATGTCGTCCTTAAGTACCCTACTTATGATAAAGAAATGTAATCCATTGTGCAATCTTGCCTCCAATGGATGCATTACATTCTTAGGAAGGAGCCAATCATCCACACTGAACATAAGCCATTGCAGTGCATGCAGACACAAGACAAATTTAAAAATGACCTCCATCGGAAGTGGTCCACATATTTGCAACAATTCCACCTCAACATCAAGTATAAAACATGAAGTACCAACCGAGTCACTGATTTCGTCAACCAACCTCCAGTCGGAGCACTCACCACAATGCTCGATTCTTGCGACCACGAGACCTACTAGATGTTGGGTGCAAACATAACAATCACCAATTTCCATCTGCAGGATGAGCTGCTGTGCCATCTGGGCCATCTATGCGTTCCATCAAATTAGCGAGCAAATTTGATTTGGGAATCCCACTACATTCAAGTAGCAGGGAACTTCGGTGTGGAAAATACAATGGCAGTGTTGCAACAACATTTCTACTGGCCGAAACTTCGATAGGATGTCAGCAAGTATATCTGGTCATGTACTGCCTGCCCTATTTCCAAATCGACCATTAAGAAACCAGACATGTACACTCCTCTTCCTACTCTTGAGAAGCCCTGGGAATCCATCTCAATGGAGTACATGTTGGGCCTTCCATCCACCAAGCGAGGAAATGACTATGTTTTTGTGCTTGTTGATCCCTTTTCTAAGATGACAATTCTGGCCGCTTGCAAGAAGGGCATCACGATGGAGACCACTGCAAATCTCTTCTTTGAATGAGTGTGGGTACACTTTGGGATCCCACAAACCATTATCTCAGATCGATATATTCGGTTCCGTAGCACATTCTGGTCGAGCCTCTGGTCATTTTTGGACACCAAGCTCACCAATTCCACTTCCTTCTACCCCCAGATGGATGGCCAAACCAGGGTTGTAAACTAGATGATCATGCACATATTTCACATGTACAATTCCAAGCACCTCCGCACTTGGGATGAGAGTCTTCCCTATATTCAACACAACTACAATAGAGCCATACATAGCTGAACCGACCACAACCCTTTTCAGGTGGGGTTGGGATTTCACCCATTGGGTCCCATGGATGTTGCACTACCCCTTGTGGCTACCCTGGAAGACTCGTCGTATGCTACAACTAGAGTTGACACAACCACTCGGTTCATTGAGTGTTTCTAGCACATCCTCCAACAAGTTAAGGATATTTTACATAAGTCCAATGCCAAGTACATACAACGCCATGATCCACACGGGTGCCACACTAGTTTCAGGTGGGAGGCAAAGTTTGGTTGCACTTGAAAAAATAATGCCTTACAGGGCCTCATCTGAAGCTTTGTCCACTCCGTTATGGACCCTACACCATCACCAAGACTATGGGTGACAATGCTTTTGAGCTCAACCTTACCCCATTGCTTGGATTGCACCCAATATTCAATGTGAACATCCTTCGGCCTTATTTTCCACCATTATTGGACACCTCGGAGATAACAGAACAATTGACACCAATAGAGCTCAATCATGATTGCATGGAACATGCATCCATTAATCATATTGTGGACTCATAGGTCAGGGGCACTCGCCAACAGAGGATCTAATACGGATTATTGTTGAGAATGGAATGAAAGAAGAAATATTACCATGAAATACAAAAAAATATTTCTAGAAACTGATAAATACAATAATACATGATTTCTATTAATGAAATAAATGTACAGAGACTATAAAAGTATGGAGTGAAAGACTCGCTAGAATGGTGGAAGCTTATATCTGAGATGAGACATGATGGTTACTCGCATTAGCAAGAATATGATTGTTACAATGAGGCACCAAAGGCCTTTTTAACAAAATTAAAATAAAAAACCCTAACCCCGAAAGATGAAAAGCCACAATGTGTGTGGGCCTTGATGGGGGTAGTTGATACGTCAACTTCCTGAGGACGTAAATTTTTCATACAATCTTGGTTTGGGATACTTGATACACCGTTGGAAAGGTATCAATGAGAAGAACAAATTTTGAGTGGCCCAGGTGAGTGCTCACAGAAATCCATTGAACCCCAAATCCTCAAAAAACGTCGTTTAGGGCCTTAAAATGGCCCTGGAAATCTGGAACCTGAAAAACTGTCGAAAATATACCAAGGTGGAAAATTGTTTTTAGATATAGTGGAATAGGTTTGTTTCCACCAATATGCACTTGGATCAATCCTCCCTCCTTAGGAAGTAATGGTCTCCATTGTGTTGAGTTCCCCAGGGAGAATGGGAAGCATTTGCTAAATCTAAATCTTGGTGATCTGCTTACCTTGTTGGAGAAGTTGTGTTGCTTAGCTTGTTGAAGGTTGTCATGAAATTGTGGCTGGAAGGGTTGAAATTTTTTAACAAGTCTGGATACATGAAATGACTGTGTGAAAAAAGAATCCTTTCTCTTTGCTTAAATCTTCTCGACTTGCTTCTACTGGATAGAAGGTGCTTGGGTTGAGGTTGCAGTGGTTGTGGTGTTCTTTTTTTCACATTTTGAACAAACTGTGAAGAAGATGAATTTTGTAGTATGATATACTACCTTGTGGCATTATTTAGGTGGGACAGTAGTCAGAACTAACTCTCGTATCCTATAGAGATGATTCCTCAAAGTAACAATGACACTTTAGGTTCGAGACTGATAGATAGCATGGCACTTCCACATATATGGTTGGCCCAAGAGAACATCAGAGGCATCCAATAGGTCACCATCACATAATACCTCATCCTTGAAGGGTTGCATGATGTATGACAATCGAAATAGTTGGCTGACATGAAGATCTCATCCCTGGAGAAGCCACCAAATGTTTTATAGTTGCAGGTGCGATGTTGATGACAATCCCAACTTTTTGACGACCTCTACTGATATGAGGTTCTTTTGGCTTCCACTATCCACAATAAAATGCAGTGGGGTAGCCTTCACCCACATCTGTAAATGAAAAAGATGCTCCCCCTCTTCAGGATCTGTCGGTTCTTCTAGTTGAATCATTGCGGTCACAACAATAAAAGTAGGTTCTATGTCGATTATCTGTATTCTACAAGTATTTTCTAAATCAGATTACGAACCAAGGTTCGGCTACTTATCTTTGATATTGATCACCAATGACTTTTTTAAGCGACATTCATTAGTGTTGTGCCAGGAGATTTTGTGGAAATCAAACCACTTTCTATTTTCCTTCTTCGTCTTTCCATTACACTTCTTTTCATGTGCCTTGGACTAATTTTCTAAAGGAATGTTGTTAGGTTAGTCTTTACCATACTTTGGTTGTTGTGGATTTGCAGTCCAGAACTCCCGCTTGCTCTATTTCTTAAATTTTTGCTCGATTTTAACTACATATCAATAAGAAGCACCCAGTGATGATAGGTCCAGAAAATCCCATTTAGTTTGGGTGTATCTGTGTAGGGCCCCATGGTATTTAAGAACCAAATGTCGCTCAAAGTCTTTGATACCCACTTGGTGTGAAAGGTATGGAAGGTATTGGTGAACTACGACACTGCTTGGCCCCTCTCTTGTCACAGTCTGGTCCATCTCATGTACTGGTCATCATAGTTTCCAACATCATAATATTGTTCCTTGACCGCATCCACACAAAAATACCAAGTGGGCTCGGCCCCATATATTCCAGACTCCTATGTGGAACTTTTATCCCAGTAAGTTTCCCACCAATGTTTGACATGGGGGAGATCCTTAAGGAGTGTGAAAGTGATACTTTCATTGTCGAAGAAATTATGAACAAAGAAATAACCTTCTAGCAGATTTAACCATTTTTCTAGGGAATATGCATCTATCTATCCTTCAAATACGTGAATATCAAAATTAAATTGTTCCTTGAAAGGCGAGTTTCCTCCAAAGTGTTGTCTTGATTAAGATGCATTTGTTGTTATCGAAAAGCATTAAAGGATGTGGGATAAATTCTCCATCATTTCGTCCCTCTGTCGCGCGAGGGCTTGCTCAAGAAATAAATTAATAGAATCTTATGCTATGTCATTTTTTATTTTCTTCCTCCATGGAGGTTTTCTTCGGCATGCAAGAGAGACAATCTTGAGACCCAACTTTATATACTCGAACCTCATTGGGAACATGCACTGAAAAACAATCAAGAGCATCCTTCTCTGATACCACTGATGTGGATTATTGTTGAGAACAAAATGAAAGCAAAGATATTACAATGAAATACACATAAATATTTCAAGAAACAAAGAAATATGATAATACATTATTTTTATTAATAAAATAAATGTACAGAGACTGTAAAAATATAGATTGAAAGACTAGCTAGAATGGTGGTGTCTTATCTCTGAGAAGAAATGCGATGAATACTCGCATTCACAAGAAGATGATTGTTACAATGAGGCTCCAAAGGCCTTTTTAACATAAGTAAAATACAAAACCCTAACCTCGGAAGATGAAAAACCAAAATGTTTGTGGGCCCTAATGGGGGTAGTTGATATGTCAACCTCCTGAGGGCGTAAATTTTGCATACGATCTCTATTTGAGGCACTTGATAAACCATTGGAGATGTTTAACTGAGAAGAATGAATTTAAACTATCCCAGGTGAATGCTTTACGCAGTCACTTGGGCCCCAAATCCCCAAAAAATGTTGTTTAGGGCCTTAAAATGACCACAGAACTTTGGAACCCGAAAAACTTCCGAAAAGATGCCAAGGTAGAAAACTATTTTTCAAGCCAGTGGAATAGGTGGGTGGCCACTGATATCCACCTAGATCAATCCTCACTCCTTAGGAATCAATGGTCTCCATTGCGTTGAGTTCTCGGGGAAGAAGGGGAAGCATTTGCTAAGTCTAAATCTTGGTGAGTTTCTTTCCTTGCTAGAGAAGTTGTGTTACTTAGCTTGTTCAAGGTTGTGATGAAGATCTTGTCCCTAGCAAAGCCACTTGATGTTGTATGGTTGTAGGTGTGGTGTTGTCGACAATCCCAACTGTTTGGTGACCTTTTCTGAAATAAGGATCTTATGGATTACGTTATCAACAATAAAATGCAGTGGCGTACCCTTCACCCACATCTGTGAATGAAAAAGGTGCTCCCCCTCTTTAGGATATGTTGGTTCTTCTAGTTGAATTGTTGCATTCGTGAAAATAGCACTGGTGTTTTCTTCGATGATCTCTCTTCTACCAGTATTTTCTGAATAAGATTATGAATCAGGGTTTATATCCTTGTCTTTAATCTCAACCACCAATAATTGTTTTGAGCGACAGTCATCGGTATTGTGCTAGGGGCTTTTGTGGAAATCACACCACTTTCCAGTGTACTTCTTCTTCTTTCCATTACCCTTATTTTCTTATAGCTTGGACTTGTTTTTTGAAGGATAGTTATTAGGGTCGTCTTTACCATACTTTGGTTGTTGTGGATTTGCAGACCTAAACTCCCGCTTGTTCTAGTAATTAAATTTATTCTCGATTTTAATTGCATATCGATAAGCAACACTCAGTGATGAGATGTCCAAAAAATCCATTTCAATTTGGATGTATTTATATAGATCCCAATGGTATTTCATAATAAATGTCACTCAAAGTATTTGATACCCAACTTGGTGTGCAAGGTATGGAAGGTATTGGTGAAATCTGAATTTTCTTGGCCCCTATCTTGCCATAGTGTGGTCCATCTCATGTACTGGTCATCACAGTTCCAATAGGGTAATATTGTTCCTTGACTGCATCCACAAAAAACTCCCAGGTGGGCTTAGCCCCATGTATTGTGGACTCCTCTGTGGAAATTTTCTCCCAGTAAGTTTCCCACCAATGTTTGACATGGGGGAGAGCCTTAAGGACTTCGAAGGTGATATTTTCCCTCTCGGAGAAATTATGAACAAAGAAATAACCTTCTAGCAGATTTAACCATTTTTCCAAGGCATCTGCATCTATCTTTCCTTCAAATACGAGAATATCAAAATTAACTTGTACCTTGAAAGGAGAAGTTTCTCCAAAGTGGTTGCTTGATAAAGACACGCTTGTTGTTATCGACAAGCATTGAAGGATGTGGGAAAAATTCTCCATCATTTCGTCCCTCTGTTGCGTGAGGGATTTCTCAAGCAACAAACATAATATTTTTCTCTGTTGCTTTTTTTTTCTTCTGCCATGGAGGGTTTCTTTGGCATGCAAGAAAGATTCTCCTCAAGAGAGACAAGCTCGAGACCCAACTTTCTATGCTCAGACCTTGTCCAGTACATGCACTAAAAAATGATCAAGAGCAGTCTACTCTGATACCCCTGATCCATATTATTGTTGAGAACAACATGAAATCGGAGATATTAGAATGAAAATGCATAAATATTTAAAAAAACAGAGAAATACTATAATACATGATTTTTATTAATGAAATAAATGTATAGAGACTGTAAAAATATAGAGCGAGACTCGCTAGAATGGTGGCATCTTATCTCTGATAAGAGATTTGATGGATACTCGCATTCGCGAGAATATTATTGTTAGAATGAGGCTCCACGGTCCCTTTTAACATAAGTAAAATCCAAAACCATAACCCTCAAAGATGAAAACCCAAAATGTTTGTGGGCCCTGATGGGGGTAGTTGATACATCAACTTCCCAAGTGCATAAATGTTTCATATGATATCCATTTGAGGAGCTCAATACACTTTTGGAAAGGTATAACAGAGAATAATAAACTTTTGATTGGACCAAGAGAGTGGGAGAGATAGCCGCCTGGGACCAAATCCCTAGAAACAGTTTTTTAGGGCCTTAAGATGACCATGGAGGTTTGGAACCCGAAACACTATCGAAAAACTACCAAGGTTGAATATAGTTTTTTGAGCTAGTGGAATAGGTGGGTGGCTACCGATATCCACCTAGATCAATCCTCCCTCCTTATGAAGAAATGGTATACATTGCATTTAGTTCCAAAGGGAGAAGGGGAAGCATTTTCTAACTATGAATCTTGGTGAGGTCCTTGCCTTGTTGTATAAGTTGCGTTGCCTAGCCTGTTGAAGGATGTCATGAACCTGTGGCTGGAAGGTTTGGACCTTTTTAACCAATCTAGATAGATGAGATGACTGTTTGAAAAAACAATCATTTCTCTTTACTTCAATCTTTTCGACTTGGTTCTATTGGAAAGAAGGTGCTTGGGTTGAGGTTGCAATGGTTTAGGTGTTCTTTTGTTAACCTCTTGAAAAAAATATGAAGAAGATGAATTTTGTAGTATGAGATACTACCTTTCAACACTGTTTAGTTGGGACAATAGTCAGAAGTACCTCTGGTATCCTCTAGAGATGACCCCCCAGAGTAACAATGACACTATGGGGTTGAGACTCATAGATAACATGGAGCTTCCAGATATATGGCTAGCCCAAGAGAACATCAAATACATCCAATGGGGAAATATCACATAATACCTCATGCTTGAAGGGTTGGATGTCATATGACAATCGACACTATTGGCTGACATGAAGAGCCCATCCCTGGAGAAGCCACTCGATGTTGTATGGTTATGGGTGTGGTGTTGTCGAAAATCCCAATTGTGTGACGAACTCTGTTGATATGATGCCATTTTGGATTCTGCTATCAACAAAAAAATGCAGTGGCGTACCCTTCACCCACATCTATGAATGAAAAAGGTGCTCCCCCTCTTCAGGATATGTTCGTTCTTCAGGTTGAATTGTTGCAGTCATGATAATAGCACTGAGGTCTGCATCGATGAGCTGACTGATACCATTATTTTCTGAATCAAATTATGAATCCGGGTTCGGATCCTTATATTTTATGTCGACCACCAATGACTATTTTGAGCAACATTCATCGATGTTGTGCCAAGGGATTTTATGGAAATCGC
>CBVK0100360781.1:0-11324 GCA_900067695.1 Picea abies | reverse complement strand
TAAAATATTCAATGTGCTCATTTCACCATAGACAATATCACAATAATGTCACCCAACCATAGGCACGCATCCACCCCCAAGCACCGTAACCATTGACAAATAAAATGATTCTGGAAGAAGCACTAGATCCAACAGATAACCAAGAGAGAGCAAACCTTTCTCCAAAATATCACACCAAGCAAAAAGTCCCAAAAACCATAGACCAAGACTAATACCCAGTTGCAATCATTGTTGTTGCACTCCTCCTCTAGAATTGTGCACTACTTGTCTTGTATGATCTTGTGAGTGAGTGAGTCTCTGCATGAGCTCAAGCGCCCTCTATTTATAGTGCTCTTTGTCACTTGTCTAGGTCGACTTCTCCTTCTATAGGCTAATACTTTAAAATTAATTATTTTACCGAGTCGACTTGTCTTCTAGGGTTTTTACGCATCTATTTAGGGTTTCTCTAGCTTCCAAAATATTTTAATCTAGTCTGAGGTTACACATGGAGGTTGATACCTCCCGCAACTACCAAAATATCAACAATATCATCATCAAAGCCCTATAATCCATGAAAATGATTGAGCCATTTAGCCTCTTGGAATGTCTCAACCACTTTAGGATTGTTGTAAACATTAAAGTGTTTGTGGGTTCTCTCTTATTAAATCCCACTCCTATTGTTGTTTATTATGACAATGCCCCTATATTCCAAACTGTGACAACCCTTATCTTGCTTGAGCTCACTAATATATTTTTAAAAGATAAAATTACATTGCAACTTTTGATACCTTCTAGTAAGAATTTAGACTTGAAGCAAGAAAATATAAGCTCAAAATCACTTCATAACAACACTACTATCCAATCCAATAGTGATCCAGATGGATGTCGGTGGCCTCCCACCTATTCCAACTGGCTAGTTTTGGCAGTTTTTTCCTAGTTTTCGGGTCCCTGACTTTAGGGGTCGTTTTAATGCCCTAAACAACATTTGTAGGTCTCGCCACAATCAAAATATGGGTTAAGTCAACATCTAATGACAACATGTGTAGTCCTCGGATAGACCTTTCCAACAGGCTATCGTGCACCTAAAACGAAGATCATATGCAAAAGTTACAACCCTGAGAAGTTGATGTACTAACTTACACAAACGGGGCCCACATGACTTTTGGCACTTCATCTCCTAGTGTTAGGTTTTTGGATGTCTAGGGTTTTTGACATTTGACTTTTGGCGTTTCATCTCCTAGGGTTAGGTTTTTAGATGTCTAGGGTTTTTGACATTCTTGTTTATTGTAAAAAGGCCTTCAGAGCCTCATTGTAATCATCTTCTTGAGAATGAGCGCAATGGTCACATCTCTTCTCAGAGATAAGCTGCCACCATTCTAGCAAGCTTGTTTTTTGCTGCATTTTACAGTTTCAACTTATTTTCTTATTGAATAGAAACCAATTTTACTGTATATCTGTTATTTTGTGTTAATCATATTTTGATAATAATCTGTATTCATTTCGTTCTGCTCATAAAATCTGGCTCAAATAGTCACTTAATTTGCTTGAAGGGAGAAAATAATGTGGGTTTCTTACCTTGTTTTCCTCTAGTTTAGTCTTGGAGATCCCTCTCTCTTTGAGTTTTTCCTTTATCCTTTGTAGCTCAATATGTTTCTACTTGGCACGATGGTCAATCTTTAGACTGTGGATGTCAAACCCTCTAGGAGAAGAACAAGTTAGCTCCCTATTTCTTTACGTTCAAGTATGAACTAAAAAACTGCAGGATATGACATCAAGGTTAGCTTGTAGAAATTCAAAATTTGAGTTGGAATGATGACAAGCAATGGCCATGTCATAACACGTTGATAATGTGCTCTCATCTTCTTTGAGTAACCTTGATTTGACATTTTGATGTGGTGACCTTTGGTTGTAGGTCGATACTTTTGTAAACCTTTGTAGAATTGCTTGTATTGGAGTGTTGTAGGTGGAAACTTTTGTAGACCTGTGTAGAAGTTCTTGCATGGGTTGAGATATGTTCTGATGATTGGAGTAAAGTGTAAATGATGGGAGTTATGGATGAATGGGGTATGTAAGAGTGTATATAGGTATGGCAAGTGTCGAAATAGGTATGATATGGTGAAACATATGGTATGAATGGATATATGGAATGTATGAAATATATGAGTAATGTAATAGTATGTATGAGGAATGAAAAATGGACTCTTTTAGACATGGATCCATATTTTCATTCGTTGAATACTTTGGGAATCAAACTTTCTTCTATATTGTGCTCCATTTTGATAGCATAAGGTAATAATGATTCCTTAAATGTTTGTAACTGTTCTTTTTAGGCTGTTTAGTTTGCAATCATAACACTTTTGTCTTGATATTTGAATATTGTTGTATGAATTTTTAAATGAAGTAGATCTTCAACAAACCCACTAAATGTAGTATTGTATACCTTTGATCTCCATGTGCAATGATTGCTGATGGTGATGTAAATTTTTCAAAAATATGTATTTCCCTTTCTTTGAGAGGCATGTCTTCATGCTTGGAACACCCCCCCCCCCCCCCCATATTATATTAAATGTTTACAACCTATATACAAGATCGCTTGGGAGAGAGTGAGCAACACATGCAAATTTTTTCGTGTGTGTGTGTTATTTCTACAAATGAAGAGTTGCCTTAGGGGAGGTTTTCAAGTGAAGATCTATCCTAGATGCCTCCAGTGTGTGTGTGTGTGTGTGTGTGTGTGTGTGTTATTTCTGTAGATGAAGACTTGCCTTAGGGGAGGTTTTCAAGTGAAGATCTATCCTAGATGCCTCGTGTGTGTGTGTGTGTGTGTTATTTCTATAGATGAAGACTTGCCTTAGGGGAGGTTTTGAAGACTTACCTTAGGGTAGGTTTTTAAGTGAATATCTATCCTAGATGCATCGTGTGTGTGTGGATACCTCATAAGAGGTTTGGATTATAGGATTCTTTTTCTTTTTCTTTTTTAATAACATGATTAGTCTGATTTGAAAGTATTTCTACTTTCAATAAGATTCAGGTGATGTCCCTAAGCTAGAAAGTAAAGTCCTCTTTGACAATGGATTCTTGTAGAGCGTAAGTTTGTATCCATCGACCAAATGAGGTAATTTTTTTTCATTGATTATTATTATCTTTACTATTACATTGTCATAACAAGTGTTAATTGAACAAGTCCTCGTCCATCTTGTTCTTAACTTTCCCTTGAAATCCTTAAATCTTAAATCATAGAGTAAGGTTTGATTTTCTTGTTTTGAACATTTTTGTCTTGATGTGCTTGTCATGCCACCTTATTCTTTGTTGTTGTATTATTTTAGTGTGAAATAAAGATTTTTGTATGTACTCATCCAATCAATGTGTTATTGTATCCTCTCTTACTATGCTTCATAGAGATCCAGTCCTAGCTCTAGAGTTGTCTTGAGTGTTTGACTTTCACATTTAGTTGGAAGCATAACCACCTTTATATAAACCAACTCATAGGGTGTAAACCTTGTGGTTGTCTTCCATGTATTTATGTGCCCAAACCACTTTCGTTAACTTGTTTCCCAATCTTTTCTACGCTTCTTTATTGTCTTTGTCTAGATATTTTATAATTCTTGGTTTATGACCTCTACTTGCCCATTTGATTGGGGGTGATAAGTAGTTGACTTCCTATGACAAATCTTGTACGGGTCCACATTTTCAATGGGGTTGGAGGTAGCTGAGGTCCTTAATATGTTACAATCTCTATAGGCACTCCAAAACTTGTAAATATATTTTCATATAGAAATTATGCCAACTTCTCCTCTTTAGCATTTTTCATTGACTTTACTTCTGCTCATTTTGTTAAGTAGTATGTACAAACTAGTATGTGCTCCTTTTGATTAGATGGTTGGTCAATGGGCCTTAAAATTTGCGAGGCCTTCTTTTGAAATGGTTCCATTGATATATACACTTATATTGGCATCTCACGCATTTTTGTAGGCTTCCTCATTCTTTGTCATTCATCACAGTGTGATACATATTCTTTAGTGTCTTTGTGAAGTGTTGGCTAGTACTACCCTGCTTGAAGAACTTTGTAGGATGTCATATTTGTAGTGAATTGGCTCCCACATGGTTCACCATGGTAGGCATGTAGGATGTCATGTACTTTATCTTCCTTGATGCAGTGATACAGTAAGTAGTCTGGCCCAAATTTGAATAGGGAACCTCAAATCCATGTGTATGTGGCACTTTTTCTAACAATATTGCATCGTTCTCTATAAGAAGAGGGCTAAGAAATTTTCTTGTATCTAGATAATTTGTTATGTGAGCAAACCATTGGGTTTGCACTAAGATTGCAAATAGGTTCTCATCTGGAAAAGAATCATCAGCAAATTCCTATTATGCATTGTTTGATAGTCTAGATTAAAAAAAATGCAACAACATTTTGTTTTATAGGTTAATCAAGTATGGTTAGGTCAAATTCTTGCAATAATAGAAACCATCTAATGACCCTTGCATTCACTACTATTTGACTCATTAAATATTTGATTGTTGAATGGTTAGTTCGCACATATATTACTGGATAACTTGTGACATAGCATCTAAACTTATTTATTGCATAAGCTACAACAAGATACTCTTTCTTTGTGACTATTTAATTGAGTTCTTCTCCTGATAGATTTTTATCGATGTCGTAGATGGCAAACGACGCTTTAAATTATTGTTGTCTAAGGATTGATCCTAATGTTCTATCATAGGCATTAATGTGAATGTGATATGGCATATCCCATTTAGGGCCCTGTAAAACATGGGCTATCATTATTTTTTCTTTTATATTCTCAGATGATTTTTTGAGAATATATTGAACCTTACAATTCTAATTCTTGGATAAGAGAGTAAACAAATAAGCTACTAGTTTACTAAAATCTTTGATAAACTTTCTACAATTTCCTACATGGCCTAGGAAGCTTCTAACACCCTTTTGTTTTTGAGGTGTTGGAAGTTGATGAATGATGGCTACTTTACTTGGATCTACCTCAATACCACTAGGAAAAATGTGATGCCCTAGAACTATACCCTCATTCATAAGCATGAAACACTTTTCATTACTTAGGGATAGGTTCATTTCTTGGTAATATTTGAGGACAATTTATATATTTGTTAATGCTTCTTGGAATGTGTTTCCATAAGTAATGAAGTCATCCATGTATATTTCCACATTATCACAAACTAGATTTTAGAAAATACTTAGAACAACTCTTTGAAAGGTAGCAAGTGCAAAATGGGAGTGCCATGTAAGCAAAGGTCCTCCAGGGAAACATGAATGTTGTGTAATCTTGGTCCTCTAGGCTGATTTGATTTTATTATACCCACTAAGATCATCTATAAAGGAGAATTAATTTTTCACATACGAGGAATCTAATAATTGGTTAATAAATGATAAAAGGAAATGATCCTTTCTAGTAGCCTTATTGAGCTCTAGACTTCCATTTTTCAAAGAGGAACTTCTCAACAACTCAAGTAAATAAATTTTTTGAGGCAATAATTTCTATGTTATCAACTTAAGGACCCATTTCTCAATACAGTTCTTTTGTCAAACACTTACTTTATATGCTTTTCCAATGCATTTCCATACACAATTTGCAAACTAATTAATTTCAAACGGGGATTTTACCCATTAACACCTACAATAAATTTCATAGTAGTTTCTCATTGTAAATAAAAACTTTATATTCTCCAACATAAAAACAATTATTTCATGACAAGTAATTAGAATAAGAACTTATCTTATTCAAAAGTTGAGTTCCAAGGCAATTGAGTGAGTGTCAACAATTCTCCACCCAACCTGTTGACGAGTCCAAATGGTCTATCAAGCAGGTAAGGGAAAATGCCCGATGGCAGGTCCTAATTAGACCTACTCTCATTTGGGACGAAACCTCCGAGCAATATATGGTCTCGGTTTCCACTTAAGGATTTATAATTAATAATACAAGGACAAAATTCTCCTCCACAAAATTATAACTAGAATTAAACTCTCTACGAATGAATTAAAACTACTCTAGTCTAATCCTACTTTATTATATCCTATCTTGATCGGTAGCAAGTCTAAAGAGTGAGATACAACATGAGATATTATTATTGACACTAGAATTAGTTCACAACAATCAATGATAGATTAAAACAATAAATCCATATATCATCTCACAAATAGTTGTAGAGTAAACCCATAACATTAACCCTATATCTACTAGAAATCACAAAAGCATAAGCATCTCAAGTACTATGCATAGAATTAGTTCACATTACAAGAATTTAAGAACCCTATAAGTCAAAAACATATGTAGAGTAGTCCCATACATATTTGCCAATGGTCACGACTCCCAAAATTTCCTTTTGCTCTTTATTCAATTAGAGATAATAGTATCATCCAATATAGACAACGAGAAAAAGTCCCTCTATCTTCTATAAAGCTCTCTTTTATAAAACAAGAGAGTCTCTTTACATTATATGTAACTGTCATCATTTCATATGATAGTTACATCTTATCGTTACATATTCTCATATTACGTGTACAATTCATATTCTATGGAGAAACATGCATTATACAAAAGTTATGAGGCTTTCTTGGATGCCATGTTATCTATGTAGGTTTTCCACAATTCGTAGTTGTTCGAGACTTCCTCTACTCTGTTTAGCTACATCATTTCCACCTATATCTCACCATCACATATCCTGGCAACTACTCCTCTTTTCATATCCTGACGAATTCTTTTGAGATAATCCTTTGCAGAAGTAATTAGTTTGATCGGTTTTATCAAGTATTCATTCAAGATGTCTTTGTTGACCTATTTGATCTGATCAATTGCTTGATTGTCAAGGTCTCGGTTTTATTCTACCTTCTTGATTCTTAATTCACTTTGGGCTGCTTCATCTAACTTTTCCATGATTTTAATTCTAAAGTCTGTTGCAAGCTTTGGTAGCAAGTTCCTGGGTTTCTTGGGCATCTTCAAATATGGTCTTTCAGGAGTTAAACAACACTTGGTCCTTTAACTTTTGCTTCAAATTGTATCTAGGCAAGGTGGTGGGTGTCTTAAGATGATCCGGATTATTTTCAGCACGAAATGAGAGCGGAGATATAATAAAGAAATGCACAAAGATATTGCAGATATTCAATAATATAATAGAAATGTATCAGAGATGCAACCATAAACACAGATATACAGTAATACACAATTTCTATTAATCAGAGAAATGTACAGAGACTGTAAAAATACAGAGTGAAAGACTCGCTAGAATGGTGGCAGCTTATCTCTAAGAAGAGATGTGACGACTACTCGCATTCGTAGGAAGATGATTACAATGAGGCTCTGAGAGCCATTTGGAAAAGGTGGGTGGCCACCGATATCCACCTGGATCATAAGATATACATCTTGCCAATATACAATCTTGTCAAAAGCATCTTGATCCCTTTTGTATTGTCTTTTCTGCTCATATATCTAGTCTAATAACTTGATCAAAACATCTTAGTGTCTCTGGATGTTATTCAATGTGCAAAATAATTCCCTTTGGATTTTTATCAGGTCTTCATTTGCATTGCCAACTTCTTCTTTCATAGTTTCTAAGATAATCATTTCTTTGTTGCATCCCTCAATGATGGCTTCCATTTCTTGCTTCTCTAATGCTTTCAATTTTTCTATTTCATGTGAGTGTGCCCATTTCAGAGTTTCCAATTATTCTTTATGCAATTTTTCAACTCCGGTGGCCTGTTGCTTAAACACGCCCTCCAAATTATCCCTCTGTAATTTCAATTGTTCTTCTAATTTTGCCACATTTGCCTTGTAAAGGTCTAATGTCGCACTTAATTCACATATCGAGACTAAGTTGGCCCCCTGCAAATGCGCTTAGAGATAAGGCATTATCTAGGGCATTAACTTGAGGATCTAATCCTAATTGCCATGAAATTGCCTTGTTAGAGGATAATTTGTTGGGGGGGGGACTTCAACTTTTTTCCTTTTGTTTTGATATTTTCTCAATTCCCCTTGTTGAATTGTTGTAGTAATATTCACCAACAACCACTGCAACATCTTCTAACTTTATCAATTGAGAAGAGTACGAGAAGTTTCTTGGTATTTAGTTCAGAGGGGTACCAACATGGATGGGTGTGCTCACTATTGTAAGCTCTTTAACAATACTATGGCTTGCTCCATTGTTTCAATCCTAATTGCCATGAAATTGCCTTGTTAGAGGATAATTTGTTGGGGGGGGGACTTCAACTTTTTTCCTTTTGTTTTGATATTTTCTCAATTCCCCTTGTTGAATTGTTGTAGTAATATTCACCAACAACCACTGCAACATCTTCTAACTTTATCAATTGAGAAGAGTACGAGAAGTTTCTTGGTATTTAGTTCAGAGGGGTACCAACATGGATGGGTGTGCTCACTATTGTAAGCTCTTTAACAATACTATGGCTTGCTCCATTGTTTCTATCCTCATCCAATTTTCTCTTCTTTTGTCTTTCTGCCTCTTGCAATTCGTCTTCTTTTTTCTTTTTATCCTCTTCTTCTTTAATATGTTCTTCATCTTTTATTCACATTTTGTCTTCAACAACTTTTTTCTTTTCTTCTTCCTCCTTCCTCTTCTCTACTTCAACAATCTTTCTCTATTCTTCTTCTGCCTTTTTCTTCTATTCTACCTCTACAACTTTCTAAGTTGCTTCTTCTTGTTTCTTTTGCTCAACTTTAACAATCATTTTATTTTCTTCTTCCTTTCTCTTCATTTCTTCTTCTCCTGCCTTTCGATTTTCCTCCTCCCTTTTCCTTTTTTCTTATAACTTTGATCTTTTCCTTTGCTCAACTTCAATCTTTTTCTTTTCCTCCACCTCAACTCTTTTCTTGTCTTCTTCAACAACCTTTTGAACTACTTCCTCCCTTTTCCTTTTCCCTTCTAACATGGCCCTTTTCTTGTCCTTTTCCATTTTCCTCTTTGCTTCTTCTTGTTCCTTTTTTTTTCCTCTTCTACTTTTTGTTAAGCTTCTTCTTGTTTTTTATTCTCCCTTTGCTTGAATTTCTCTTCGACCTCCATAGATTTATTTTATCTTTCTTCTTCCTTCCTTGCCTATTCAATATTTCTTTCATCTTCTTTTTCCTTATCCTTGGCCAAAAGTATTACAAATTGTTCCTTGGCTATCTGCCTTATTTCTTCCTCTTCTCTATGTAACCTCTCTTTTCTAGTTCATATGGTACCGTATTCAATACCTCCTCAAAGAATAGGCTCCCTTTGAAGAGTTCCTATGAAATATTCACATCATGTGTAATAGGGTGTACTAACCTCACACACTTAACATGTTCTCTTACAATCCCTCTTGGATCATGTCCTTTGGGCTCTCTTATGCATAAACATATTTCTTGCAAGGTTGTAGCTTATTTTCGGTTGTGGAACATTTAGCAATGTGAATCTTCCCACCTTTATTCAGAACCTGGGCTAGAGTCTCTTGGAGATTGTAGCCAAAAAGGAGGTTATCCCCTCCCCCATAGTTTGACAAACAATCTCTCTGGTCAATAGTTTGTCAAGGATATACTTATGGAGGAGATATGGGGCTTGTGCACACCCAAATATCTTGACATAAGTGTAATGTTTACCAACATACCAGGCACCAATGTATTTTGGGGTTGTTATGGCTCCTTGAGATAACCTACTTATGGAGGAGATATGGGGCTTGTGCACACCCAAATATCTTGACATAAGTGTAATGTTTACCAACATACCAGGCACCAATGTATTTTGGGGTTGTTATGGCTCCTTGAGATAACCTATGAGGGTGGTGATTGAATATGATAATAAACAATGGAACTAGGAAATATTCATAGATGTCATATAGATACTTTTTGTAATTAATGTCCCACAACTCTGAGCAATATATATGGACATGTGGCAAACTAGGGTTTCATTCCCATCCCATAGCAGGGAAACTTATTAAAGAACAAACAACATCAATCAGACATGAGATGATATAAAAAATTGGTTTCTTCAATCTCGAGGCTTCTCTAACATTTTTGAAGATGTTGAACATGAGGATTTGTGCCCAATTGAAGACATGCCCCACCTCAACCACATAGTACGCCATCAACATCCATTCTAACTAGAAATACATGTTGGTTTCTTCACCATACAGCCTGCATATCATGGATGTCAGTAGTTGATAAGGTTTCTTGAAATACTACATCGAGAATGAATGGCTTTCTTTCGGTGCAATTTCTCTTTCTTCACCCCACTAATCCTCTACTAATTCAACAAAGTCGGGGTGGTCCTTTCATAATTTTTCCAAGAATGGATTATTCACGTAAAGATCGGGTTCTTAGAGATGGTACCCGGTGTGAATGTCGTATGGTTTCAGAGAAGCTATTGATACTCTCAGCTTGTTAACCACCATGGCCATATCCACATCTAAATGGGAGAATAACCACCTTGCAACATCGTTGTAGGGAAAGAGCATAGGTTGTGCAACAAAGGCATATATCCCACTTTTTTTTTATGTTCCAATACACTACCAAGTCTTCATCTTCCATAGGGAAATCTTCAATGTTGAAAATCTTGTATATGTCACTCCACGTTGGACACTCCTCCATCCTGTTGAAGTAAGTTGTATAAGATAGCAAAAGGTCATCTAAACTTTTTGTTGGTGCAAGCACATTTGTTGTGGGTATTTTTCTATTTCATGTATGAGCTCGCGACATTGTAATATACCTTCAATACCCTTGTGCCATCGAGAGAGAGAGAGAGAAGTAATATACCTTCAATACCCTTGCGCCATCGATGGTGGACAACAAAAATTTGGTAAAGAAAATACACCATTCAAAGTCGAGGGTACATGCGATAATAGAGTTTCACATTATGTCGGATTTCCTTTGGGGGCGTTCATTAATGTAGGGGAAACTACACTGGAAACGATTGATAGAAATACGCTTTGTTCAAAGCCCAAATAAGTAATGATTGGCGTGAAAATGCCTACATAAGCATTGATCCTGCATAAAGAGTGTACCTAGGCAACCACCTGTCTTCTTTAGTAATCCTCTAGTGGAATCCACGTACTTCTTGCCACCTCTACCTTCGATATGACATCCCATTGATTGACATGTGTTGCAATATTCTCGTTGCTCCCAAACCCCCCACATCCACTAAATCCTTAGTATGGAGCCCTCCAATAATTGGGCCTTGATACATCAAACAAACCTTCCCATAGCAGAGACACTAGAGTACAAGAGGTTCCATTTGGATTAGACCATATATTCTGACCATCATACGATTTTCGAGAGCAATCGACCTAGTCGATCTCCATCCTCCCTGTCTCCAAACTCTACATGTCCATCAATCACTTC
>CBVK0100360763.1:0-22036 GCA_900067695.1 Picea abies | reverse complement strand
CATAGAGGATCCAAATTTTATGAGACAAATTGCATTGGAAATAATATATTCTGTAGTATTTTTTTTTGTGAGTTTTAGAATCAGATATCAAATATTGAGTGTGTGACATGTTGTACAAGTTTTCTCTCTAGAATAGGCCAAAATTCTGGAAGGTATGCCATTTTCGATATATCTCCCTTTCAGTGATGAATCAAGGAGAGAAACTTGGAGACATTTTAGAGAATATATCAAATAATATTGGATACATGTTTCAAACCTAGATTCATTACAGGTACATATTTATACTTGTTGGAAGTTAGGGTTTGTGACTAATCCATAAACTATTCCGAAACAGGTGTTCGAAATAAATTTAAGAAGTAATGTTGGGGTTTATATATGGACCCATGTGGACCTAGGATATTTATGTGGACCCAGTTTCTAAGTGGACCCTATTTGATGATGATTATAATGACAAAGATAGAACTAATCTTTAATGACAATGACTTGTGAGCATATTGACATCAGCATATGGTGCAGATTTGTGTGAGGGATTTGGAGTATATTGGTTGAGGAACTAGAGATGATATTGGATCAGACCATATTGTGAGAATAAATTTGAAATAAGGATGGTAGGGTGGTGCAAATCAGGAGATTGAAGTATCCTTCAGGTTTGTGCTTGAGAAACAAAGGTGGTTGGGTGGTGCATGAGAATATTGGTGTCTTTAGATAGCAGGTTGGTGCTTGTAGGGGAGTTGTATATTTATTTGAGTTGGTGTTCATAAAACTAAAGGATTGGTGCCGGGGGGGGGGGGGGGCGGGGGAGAGAATTTGAACTTTACCATGAAAAAAAGAGAGGCCATGGGGGAAAGTGAGAGCGTTGATTGATTTGTAGAGTTTTTATCTAATATATTTGAAGTTGGTGGACTAGTAGATGTGAAATGACTAAAAATTAAACCTACATGGAGCAATAATAGGTCTGGAAGGGAAGGGGTTTTCAAAAGATTGGATATATTTTTAGTACATAACATGTTGTTGCAGAAGGTGCCCCATTACAGGTCTTGGATTTATTTGAATAGGTGTTGGGATTATTTCCCTATCTTTCTTGAACTTGAACTTGATGAGTCCAAACTAGGTTCTCCTTTCAAGTTTAATCCTGGGTGGATAAAGGAAGAGAACTTCACTAGGTTGGTTAAGGACATTTTGAAACCATTTGACTCCTCTTTGGATATTTCTGCAGGTGAACAATTCATTTTGTATTTAAAAATTGTTAAGAGGAAAGTGTCAGCCTAGGTAGGGGAGAGGTACACATATCAATATCAACATCTGGTGGAAGTGGAAAGTGAAGTGGAGGATGTGGTAGTCTTGGCCCTCGACCAAGTTTTGAGGAAACATTGGTCAGGATTGACCACCTTTTGGGACTTCAACGCAACGATCGAGGAAGGAGCGCCCAGGCAGAGATGAGATCGCGGGATCTCACTAATTTTGTGGGCTTGTGGACCCAGCATGGGGTTCATTAGGGTTTATGTAATGTGTTATGGGATGTCGGCCCATGGGCTTACCCATGATTAGGCCTTTTGTAAGAAAATGTAAAAGTATAAATAAGAAGGAATGTAATATAGAAGTAGGCGGTGTAAGTAGCTAAGTGCAAGAGGAAAGTAATTTTGGGTTGCTTAGTGCAACAGACCGTGTTTTTAGACTATGTTCTTAGTAGAGGAGTTGGCTATGTGCATTGACCTGATTTTGGGAAGGTGGATCTAGTGCGCAGTGCGCAGATCACCTGTCCAGTGCGAAACTTGGCTCTGTGTCTTAGTGCATAGGAGAAGACGAATGTAAGATATTGAAGCCTAATCAATAAGAAGAAGCAGTTGGTGGATGTAGCTCCACACTGGGGTGAACCACGTATATCATGTGTTGATGGTTTTCTTTGTGTTGTGATATTATGTTGTATATCTGCTTAGTGCATTGATTATTATGAATGATAGATAGATCTATGAATGCTTAGTCATTTGTATATGTTGAATGTGTTAGATCTAACTTATGATGCTAAGAACGATGTATATTTTGTCATTGGTACTACGTCGATCTATACTTAGGGTTTGATCTACGATGTGAATAAAGCTAATGAATTAATGTGTGTTGTTTCTAAGTACTCTGTGAAGTGTTATAATCATAGATCTGTGTCCCATCTTGGTTAAAGACACTTGAATCATGTAAGCCCCCCTGCCTCTACCTCGGGTGAGACTTCACCTGCTTTGCAGGTGTTGCCGAAAGGGCCGGTAGTTAGGGTTTTATTGGTGAGTTGTTGAAGCATTGAACCCTGGGTTTGTACCTGTGCCAACAAATGGTTCTATTGCCAGGAACTGAAATTGTGATTGTTGGGAACTAAAAGAAAAAAGAGAATCTTGTGCATAGATATGTTGTTGTAGTGCGCACTACTCTACTTGGCTTGTGAAGCTCTTTGCTAAGAAAGAAACCCGATCTGAAGAAAAGAGGTAAGATCTTGAACAAGGTAAACCTTTGTGCTTTGATAAGAATAAGATAAGTGGAAATTTTTGTTTCGAAAATATGAATATAGGTATGTTTGATAGATTTTTTCCTAGTCTGAAAGCTAGGGTACATTTAGAAGAAAGAGTTTATCTGAATAAAATTGCTAGAAATATAGAAAGATATGTTATTCCTATGCATAGAAAGAATTTTTGGACTAATAATTGGATGCAGGAAGCTAAAAAGATTTTTTTCATATTGTATGTCCAGCACTGTGATCCTAGTGCGCAGTATAGAAGAAGTTGGGGAACATACAAGAGAAGAAGAGGATTGACACTATGTTATAACTGCAGAAGACCAGGACATCTTGATAAGGAATTCCCTGGTGCAGGTCCTATTTGTCTTTGTTGTAAAATTGTTGGTCATGAAGTTGAGGATTGCCCAAGGATGATTGATAAAGTAGAACAAATGAACATGAGTCAAGAGAATAACAGCATGTTAGAAGATTAGAAAGAGAAAGGATCAAAGGAAGTTCAAACTACATTAGAACAGTTTAAAGAAGCAATGAATGATCACAAAGATGTCAGTTTACCAAAGATCTTGAAGGTAAAACGGCTCATAAGTACAAGAATAGGAGACTTCGACATAGACTATGTCTTGGATGAGGAAACACAAGTGAATATTATGATAGAAAGCACTTGGGAATTTTTGGGGAAGCCTATTGTGGTACCTTCATTGGGAAGGATAGGCTTGTTCAAAGGAAAGATGATAATCCTATGTGGAACAGTTATTAATGTAGCTGTTATCATCCATGGAACATCGACAGAAGAGGAATTTGAAGTTATTAGGTTTGTTGAGAACAATGCCCCTTTCATCTTTTGTTAGGAAAGACTTGGATGGAGGAGGATCAGATCAGAAGGAAGGCAGAGTAAGAAGCTACAGAAAAGAAAAAGAAAGAACTAAGGGATTTCATAGCTAAAAGAATAGATCGACTGATGGAAGAATGAGAAGTTGAGTCGAAGCAGCAGAACACAAGAGAATTAGATGTCGAGGTTGAAAGAACGCAAGAAGGTTTGAAGGACCTATCCATGCAAGAAGAAAGTATGTCCACCCAGGAAGTAGTAAGGGAAGAGATATTAACCTTGAACCCATTGGGAGCACATCAACAACGCGAAGATACTACGCTAAGAGAAGATAAGAATAAGAATGGAAAGAGGATTCTAGAAACTCAGATCTCAGGAAAGAAGGCAAGGAAGCTCATTAAGAAGAAAGCCAAGTTAGAAAAGTTACAGGGAGTTACAGAGAAGAATTCGCAGGAGGTAGGCTTGCAGGCTCTGAACCTCGTCGGAACAGCAAAACCATGCAAAATGGGACTTTGCCCCGGTGAAGCTATATGACCATTGGAGGCACCCCGATCGTTAGAACGATGCTCTAAATGGATAGGGAACACATTTATGGGTAAATATACTGTGTTTGGGACATTGAGACCACACCATAACAAATGGATTAGCATTGATGGAAGCAATCATACCTGTTGTAGGAATCTGTTACAAGACTTGCTTATTTAACCCATCAGATGTTGCGTCGGGACCACTTTTTGCTACCCATGATTAGCTGAGATAATAGAGAAGCGATTGTGTGTGTCGAGCTGTGCTATCAGACCTCGCCATCTGTTGTTTACCCCACTATTCACTCACCTACCCTGACTTATTTGTTAACAGTGAGAATGTCGACCGAGCACACCGAGATAGAGAAGTCCGTTGAAGAAGTGTTGAAGAATTTTATGGATGATAAAGCTATGTCTGAGGGAATACAAGCATCATCAACCAGGGGACTCAGGATTTCCCCTCGACTGGACATCACTTGGGCCATTTCAACCCCGCGACTAAGAAGCGAAGTAAGCACCGCGATGATCTGGCTAATGTGAAGCAAATCCCGTTGGTCTTACCGGACTATATCCCACCTTTGGCTAGTGCGGTTAACCGCGACAACATTCCACGGGACTTTGAGTACACCTTGATCACCACATACATCCCGAAGGGGATACGCAGAGTTGGAATCCAGTTGGGATAGATCACGGCCTTAAAGAACAGTGATTTCAACCTTGGGGACAGAAAGAACTATGTGATGCTCGCACCCCATAGATACCTGATGAAGACGACTGGGAAGAGGCCTCGCATAGTCTCCCAGCCTTGGATAAAGGAGTTTTCACAGTCCACGATATTGAACGTGATGAATATCCCTCACTTTGGACGACATCAAGAGGTTAACTCTTGTGTTAAACTCCTCTTGTCATGCTATCATGGAGGATACCTGTCGCTTGACAGGTGCATTAATGTGGATCCAACATTGATCCACCTGATCACAGGACTGAGCATGCAAGCGCCCGACCCTCAGCAGTTCTACCCAGGGAAGACCTCAGATCACTCCCTAGCATAGCACATAAAGGAGGCATACGGTGAAGTTGAGAAGGAAATGCAAGGCTACAAGGTAGCCTCTATCCAGGATGGTGCAATGTGCCTAGCTTGCCAACTCATAGCTGGCAAGCTCGTCAAAAAGAACCGCCCCACATAGGTCACCGGGTTCATGGTGGACCTCGCAAGAAAATGCGGGGAGGGGATGCAAATGAATTGGGTGAGCTACTTCATCAACGAGCTCGAGAAATACTTTCGGGAAGCACAGGATCAAGGATATGAGTTCCATTTCAGCTGGTTGCTTGTGTTGATCACATTTGTCGCTTGGCAAATGTCGGAGGGACTAGATTTTCTAGAAATTGAACCTTTAGAGCTGCTGGCTGCGAGTTTCTTGACCTTATGGTATACAAATGACATGTCAAAGAAATGGCAGCCGAACATAGTGTTCCACACCTACTATCAACAACTGAAGGTTTCCATAGAATATTTTCCACACATGACGTCGTGCACTTTTCACCAGTACAAACCATTAGCTAAGTTCCACGCAGATCAACACTTCATATATATCACTGTGTGCAAAGATGAGAGAAAAGAAGAATTACAGTCTTACTATAAGCTAATTGATGAAGATATGGAGGAGATCACCAAGGAATGGTCGGTAGAGTTCCTTGTACCGGTTGATGATGCAAAACTCTCTGACCCTGACATCATTGGAATCCCCTTGGTCACCCGGGTCGAGCATGACAGGAAAACTAGCACGAAGAAGAAGAAGAAAAAGGAGGAAGTCCAAGACATAGATATTGATGAGGAAGACAACACCTCAGAAGAAAGTGGACCTGGTTCACCTACAGGAGGAGGAGGAGATGAAGTAAATCAAGAAGGAGGAGGGGAAGAAGGAGAAAAGCAAGGAGAAGGCTAAGTTATGCCAACGAAGGACCTCCCTACCAAGATAGAAACACAGAATAAGAGGAAGTTTTCTCCACAGAAACCCTCAACAAGAAAGAAGACCCATGCCAGTAAACCCCAAATGGAGGCCACCCTCACAGAAGATGATATAAGCCTGGTCCGCGGAGCGATGGAGGATGCTTCTGAGGACATCCTGCAGAGATATGGAGTGAAGCAGGATGAACTATATGGTAGGATAGAAAGGGAGTTGAGCAAAGTACAGGAAGCTATTTGTTCAGTTTGTGTAGTCCCTACTGCGCCTTCCTCGTCAGAGACTACAGAGTTGAGTGATGAACCAGCCCAACTTCGATGACTTCAAATGCAACAGAGGCTCGATTTCAGTGAGTCCAGGTGGAGAAAGAGAAGGATATAGAAGCCCTGAAGAAAGAGAAAGAGGAGATCTTGGAGTGAATAAGATTTGTGTGGTATTGTGCAACCGCCTATGAAAACGAGAGAGAAGAGTTTTGAGTGATGCTCGAGGGAGAAAAAGAAAAGATATAGAAGGAAAAGGACCAGCTTCTTGTAGAGCAGACTGCAGTCAAGGAAGTGGTGAGAAAATTACTTAACTCTGTGTTAGGTTCAGTACAAGAGGAAAATGAGGCAGTCAAAGTTCAAGTGATGAAGCCCACTGAGGTCATCCAACAGCTTCAAGCATGAGTAACAAAGTTGGAGCTTCAAGCAGTACCAAACACTCCACAGGAAGTGCACAACCATAGGGAGGAATCCACTAAGAGAGAATTTGAAATGATCAGAGTCCTCGCCTTAGAATTCAAGAAGTTAAGCGACAGAAGCATGCAGACCTATGAATGCCTCATGAAATATCCAGAGCTTAGGGGGTTGGAAGTGAAGCTATAAGAGGTGAAGCAGCAGGCACTGATAGTTTAGGCACAGATGAAGTCACTCATTGCGGTCGAGAGAATGAAGAGATCACAATAACAGTGTGTAGCCCAACAACAGATTACTACCCTCTAGGGAAAAGTAATGGAAGTCACACAGAGGCTACAACTGGTGCAGGAGGAAGCTTGTGCAGTGTTTGAAGAGATAGAAGGACAAGGTTCACAACTATACCAAGTGGTTGTGACAGTGCAATAGTGCCTGGAAGGGCCTATTACAGAGCAATTGATCTAGGAGCTTGTTGAGCGGGAGGCTTGGTTAAAGCAGTAGGTCGAGGCAGCTCGAGCCAAGCTTGAGGCCTTCAAAGTAGCATTTCCCAGATCTGAGTGACTCGAGATGAGTCACAGGTGAGTGTTGGGGGCTTGTTGGCCCTTGACCAAGTTTTGAGGAAACATTGGTCAGGATTGACCACCTTTTGGGACTTTGACACAGTGATCGAGGAAGGAGCGCCCAGGTGGAGCTGAGATCATGAGATCTCACTAATTTTTTGGGCTTGTGGACCCAGCATGGGGTTCATTGGGGTTTATGTAATGGTTTATGGGATGTCGGCCCATGGGGTTACCTATTATTAGGCCTTTTTGTAAGAAAATGTAAAAGTATAAATAAGAAGGAATGTAATGTAGAAGTAGGCAGTGTAAGTAGATAAGTGCAAGAGGCAAGTAGTTTTGGGTTTCTTAGTGCAACAGATCGTGTTTGTAAGGCTTTGTGCTTAGTAGAGGAGTTGGCTCTGTGCCTTGACCTGATTTTGGGAAGGTGGATCTAGTGCGCAGTGCACAAATCACCTATCCAGTGCGAAGCTTGGATCTATGGCTTAGTGCACAGGAGAAGACGAATGTAAGAGATTGAAACCTAATAAAGAAGAAGAAGCAATTGATGGACATAGCCCCACACTGGGGTGAACCACGTATATCATGTGTTGATGGTTTTCTTTGTGTTTTGATATTTATGTTGTATATTTTCTTAGTGAATTTATTATTATGAATGATAGATAGATCTATGAATTCTTAGTGCTTTGTCTATGTTGAATGTGTTAGATCTAACTTATGATTCTAAGAGTGATGTATATTTTTTCATTGTTACTGCGTCGATCTATACTTAGGGTTTGATCTGCGATGTGAATAAATCTAATGAATCAATGTGTGTTGTTCCTAATTACTCTGCAAAGTGTTATAATCATAGATATGTGTCCCAGCTTGGTTACAGACACTTGAGTCCTGTAACCCCCCTGCCTCTACCTCGGGTGAGACTTCGCCTGCTTCACAGGTGTTGTCGAAAGGGCCGGTAGTTAGGGTTTTGTTAGTGCGTTGTTGAAGCGTTGAACCCTAGGTCTGCCCCTATGCCAATAGGTAGCTAGACTTACTTTTGGCTCTTCTGGAGAAGATCAATTACTTAGGTTAAAATAACTTGAGGCAAAGAGGAAAAAATTACTTTTGGACAAGGAGTTGGACTCACAAATTAAAAGAAATTGGGGGATAACAATACTAAGTTCCTCCGTACCTTTTCCAATCATAGAAGTAATATTAATACTATTTGGGAGCTACAAGATCATGGCTATACTAAGGTTAGAGGATTTAAAGGTTCAACAGAACTAGGGGGCAAGCACTTTGAAGGGATATACAAGGAACAAAAGAGAGAAAATTTGGTCGACATTTTAAAATTCATATCCTATTTCTCTAGAATGATTAATGAGGAGTTAATCATGATTTGCATAGGCTTGTGACTAATGAGGAGTCATTTTCTATATTACAGTATTTTAAGAAGGACAAGAATCCTGGACCAAATGGGTGGTTGGTGGAATTCTATATCAATTTCTTTGATTTGTTGAGAGTAGTGGAGGAGGTAAGAACTTTTGGAAGGATGACCAGTGGCATAAATGCAACCTTATTGCCTTGATACCCAAACAGAACTACCTGGAGTCTTTTGATAGGTTTCAAATTATCTCATTGTGCAATTACTTGTATAATATGATTGCAAAATTAATAGCAACAATATTGAAGGCTCTCCTTTCTGAGTACATCTCAGTTGAACAGTTTGGTTTTATACAAGGAAGACAAATCCACAAGGCCATTGGTACAGTACAAGAGAGTTTACACTCTATTAAACTCTCTTGCATGCCAACAACAATAATCAAGCTTGATTTATCAAAGGTGTATGCCAAGGTATATTGGCTATATCTTCAGTTATTTCTATTACACATTGGCTTCTCGTTGCTTGTTGTTAGGTGGATAATGTGTCGTGTAACTACTTCTTCCTTTGCAATATTGATAAATTGTGTTGCCGCCAATTGTTTCAAGCCTACTAGGGAGCTCGGGAAAGGATGCCCCCGGTCACCATCTCTTTTTATTTATGTGGAATAAGGACCAAGTAGGTCAATACTTGAGGCTATGAGGGTGCGATCTATACAAGGTGTTTGAATGGGGAGGTAAGCACTATCTCATTTTCTTTTCATGGACGATGTTCCTTTATTTCTCTTTAGGTCTTGTAGAGAAGGTTCACGGTTTTTAAAGTTACTTAAGTTATTTAATAAGGTTACAAGAATGGAAGTGATTGGTGCTAAGTCTACTTTGCTTACTTCAGGTATGAATGAGGATCATAATATAGAGTTTGAAAGATATTTCCCTTATCAACACTTGGACTTGAATGATGGTCTTAAGTACCTAGGATTTACTGTTAAGCCAAATTGTTATGGGAAGGTAAAATGGTGGTGGTTGGTCTCTAAGATTGAGAAAATACTTTCTTTATGGTGAAATTGATGGATATCAAGAAGGTGAATATCGGTATTAGTGAAGTCAATCCCGGAGGCCATACCTATCTATTGGCATACTCTTGTGCATATTTCGAAAGGAATTCTGGAGAAAATTTGGAATTTCTGTTATAATTTCCTTTAGAAAAGGTAATAATAAATTTAAAGGGTCATGTTGGGTTAGGTGGAAAAACCTGGCTATCCCTGAGGCATTGGAGGGGTGGGGATTAAAACACATTCACCTTTGTTTTCAGTCCTTGGTAGCAAAGTCCTTATGGACTATTCTCACAAAGGATAGCCTCTAGAGTAGGATATTGGTTTAGAAGGATATATCCCCTGATTCTTTGGTTGAATATATTAGGAAAGAGCATAAGAAGTCGATCCAGTTTGTGTCTAATCAATGGAAGACTTTGTCACTAGCTTTTCATGTAATAGGATCCTGTTTGGCTTGGCATCTATGTGAAGAGACACAAGTGAGTATCAAGGTTGATGCTATAATGAATTGTAATAGGAATTTATTCCTTCCCAGGGAACTTGTACATCATTTACAACAGGTTGGGAGAATGACCCTTAATTTAATAAATAATCCTTTGGAAACAACCATGTGGAAACAAGGTTGGTTGAGTTATGTTGATCTAGGATTGGATGGTGATCTAGTGAGGCATTGGGAACTTTTTGTATCATAATTACATAGGGATCACATAAGAGTTTGTGGGAGTTCAGATCAACTTATTTGGGGTTTCAATAAGCAAGGAGGTTCCTTTACTACAAAGTTGGTGTATTATGTTCTTTTTTCAATTAGTGATGTGGCAGGTCATTGGTGGTGGAAATCTTTGTGGAAGGTGAAGGCACCTACTGTGTTAGCTCTCTGTAAATTTGTTTGGCTAAGAAAACAAATGACAAAGGTAACCTATAGAACACCTTTAAGAATGGAAACTAGCCTTTCCAATCTAGAGAGGGCTCTCTCTGAGACCTAGTCTATGATAGATAATGACTTTGGATTGGCGGCTAGATTTATGTGTTTGGGAAATGTTTCTGGTTTCGCTGGCAAGGAAATACAAAAATTTGGGCTATGGATTCAACCTTATGAAAGTGAGAGAAATCAACGACAGGTAAATGAAACTTTGAGAGGATAAAGGCTAAATAGGCCATTGTCTTTCAGTTTAAATGTCGTCGTGTATGGCGGAAGAAAAAAGTGCATAAAGAAAATCAGAGCACAATTAAAGATGAATTATGACTTACTTAGAAGAAAACACAGAGTTTAAATGGTTGAGTCTAAAGAATTGTGTGATGAATTTTAAACTCGTCATACGTTCCAATTTAAAAAAAGAGAATAGACATGAATTTATAGGAAAAATGAAGTACATACATAGGTAATATCACAATACATCAAACCACCACCATTAGAATCTTTTTGTCAAAGCTTCGGGACTTTTGCATTGTTATTTCTATTCAAATTAAAAGATTACATTCAAGATTCCTCTATATTAATTACTTTTCCAACCCGACTTACATTGAAAAGATACAATATATAGGAAAACCACACCCCCTCGCACTGTTATGCCTCAAACTACTTCTCCTGAAATTTTGGATTCAGTTACTTTCTCTCGTATGACCTTTTGAATAGAGTTTACTAAAAATGGAAATATGACTGCACCAAATCATATCATAATCAACACCATCATCTTAATCATTCAGTCATGAGTAATATTCAATAATAAAGTTGTGATGCATCGACGTTTTCTTTTACGAGGTGCCCGAGTGATCGAGCACACTATCATAAAATCTGCCACCTTCTGTAATGAGTTCTAATTGTTTCTACACGATCACTGGTTGTAGCATGCACATGGCATGTTGGTGTAGCGGACGTCTGTTTGCGGTCTCTCATGTGACTCCAGGAGGAAACGATGGTTGGGAGTCCACGCATCTATTCCAAAATCAGCATGCGTTTCTCTTACACTTGTCCTCCTCAATAGGTAAGTTTGCATCATTTGCACGATGAATATTCACCGCGCGAGTGCCCCGCCATACTTCTTGCTACCGACAGGAAACAAGAAACGTGGGGAAAAATATTCCATGCCACGATAAAAAAAGAGAAAACGGGGTTGTCTTACTCATGCCTCTAGCCTCACCTGCAACCTAAAAACTCTGAGTGTTTTCCTAAGAGACCAGTTCCGTGTGTTTAGATTCTTCACTTGTCTCCACAAGACCACATTCCCTTTCATCTTTTCTTGAGCACTGGTGAGAGTCACGCAGGCATTATCCATGGTCGGTCTACATTCCTTGAAGTGATCTGTGATTCTTTCCTCTGACACCCTTTGTTCCTCCCACAACTGAATGATTATGTCTTGTGCCTCTCTGGGATGTCTTTTGAGCCAATTTGCACTCCTTTCTCAGCTCTGCAACGCTATCATTTCAACAATCCTTTCTGCCAACTGTCTTCTTAATTCTCTATTTTCCTAATACAATTCAGCAATAGCGATTTGTGCTTGCTTCAGTTGTTGTGATGATTACTGAACCTCTATGTTTTCATCGCCTGACCTTCTCTGTATTTCACTGCTTCCCCTGCTTGAGCCTTCAACAAGTTCTAGCCGAACGATGTGCATGAGTAGCCTCTCAGTAGCAGACTGGGTGCACGGTTTGTTGGGATCTTGGGTCTCCTCGGGCTTCTTAATCAACCTTGGCCTGCCTCTCTTTCGGGGTGTTGGCTCTTGGGATGACGAATCTTCTATTTCCTTTCCCTTTCTCGTGGCCTCTTCCATTCTTTCCTCTGCGTTGTGGAATGTTGTTTCCCTTGTGGATAGAGGAAGGTCTCATTTGGGGTCTCTAGGGATGTCGGATGAAATCATAAATGAATCCCAGTCTTTGTCCATCTGTCTCAATTCTTCAACCACCAACAACTTGATCAATGACAGATGGAATAAATTTTTCCCCGGTTACTCAGTCTCAGCCTGGATGTTGCCTACCATATTTTCTAGGCTTCGATGCAAGAAGTCAAAGGTTTTTTCCCTGTGAAGTGCATCAGCAGCCTGGTGTGGTATGGGTATACTCTGTCAAACTTTCCTTCACAGGTGACATACCTTCTAATTACCTTCAGGAGATTTTGGAAAGGCTCCCGGATGTACTGACTTGGAACACCTGCTCTGATTTTCCCATTTAGGAAGTTGGGCTTGATAAAGCCTTAATAGCACAAAAATTCTAAAGGAATTCCTTTAAACCACTTTTCACCATGTGGAGGGATCTCCATCATAGTTGACATAGTTTCCTCCATCACTTGGAAGGTGATTCCCACAATGGTCACGCGGAACCCATTAAACTTGAGGGCGAACTACTCAGCCATCTCATTGTATCCTTTGATATTTTCATAAAAGTGCATACATCCGACCTGTTCAAAAGATGCCCTTATCTACGGATATTCGTTGATTAATGCCAGGTCTTGAGGCTCAAACCTCACAGCCCTGCCATTTCATGCCTTCTTTATTATACTTTGGGATGTTGTCATGATGCCAATATGCATTTGCTTCGCGCGCATGGTGATGAACAGTAACACCATCTCTGCGCAAAAAATGAGAATGATGTACTTCGCAGAGACTTGTTGGAAAGGTAGTGACAAAAACTTTGCGCGATAAGAAAAATCAACCACAGGAATCCGTTGCGCGGTTGTAAGGTGCGATGAATAATTTCGGAACAGTAGGCGATCAACACGATGGAAAACAACAACAGGAGGCTCGTCGTAGTAAGGAATCATGACGAAAAATTCTAGCATAGTGGCAAGGTACTGGGAGACTTGTCGCGAGATAGAGAATTTAGGCGCAGAAATAAATTCAACACAACAGGAAGAAAATCCAAATAAGAAAGGCTGGTTGTGAGAAGAACTATTGTCCAACACGTTAGTTCACAGCGAACTCCAACAAAACAATGGCTGAGAATGATGAAGGAGACGTGACAACTAGACTCACAATACGAATGATGGCGATCATCCTTCCCGCAGTGAAGGGCTCCAAAACTTGCAGAAAAGACCACAGACAACGCATAAACCTGGAAAGTAAAGGGGAGGCCTGCATGGTGATCAGTATTCATACTTGAATGGGAAAGGAAAGGAATCATGGAAGAGGACAATAAATCCATGGCGATGAGAAGTTTGTAAGCAGGATGAATATTTGCATAGAAAAATTGTGCGATGGGTACACTTCGAAGTGTGCAAAGTACAGATGATAAGAGCGGCAGAGTATACGTGATATGAGCGCCATGATTTTTTTATCTTTCTGACTTCATAATTATGTGATTATGTTTGTTATATCCATCGACATGACCTTTATCCCAACAACTTGCCTCGACCTCTGGCATGTAAATTCCCCTTTTCTAACAGCACTCGATCTTTTGGGAAAGGGACCTTTACAAGTCGCACATGATTAATCATTATTCCCTTTCTCGACTCCAAGGGCTAGACCTGCTACTTATTAATTTTGACCCATTTGTTATTCGGTTCCTGACTTCACATGCTTTGACACACGAACTACGACTCATCTAGGACTAACTCTAACTGTAGAAATTGATGTGCTAATAGCAGGCTCCAATGGGGATGTTATCCTCCCAGTGAGGTGGAAAGGAACAGCAGACCAAGTGCCTGACCATTGGGATTTATTTGATTTACAAACTCTAAAATGACGAAAAAGACTCATCCCAGACCTTCTTGACACAGTTACAACTAGACTTAGCATAAACTTAGGGCCTTCGCTTCAGGCTTCAATTTTTTGCTGACTACTAACTCGAAACGCTTTCTTTGAAAAATAAAATGGTTATTTACAATGACATGAAAGACTTAAAAAACTTGTTAAACCAAATAATGTTTGAGGAACCTGCCATTAACAAGCCCCGATTTCTCCATTAAGTTCTTGTAGCAAATATGAATTGTTCCTATGATACACGACAATCTTGAATGGCCCTGTCCAAAGATAATCAAACTTTCCATGTCTTCCTTTGTCTTCATTCCTCTCATCCCACTTCAGTACCAAATCATCCACCTTGAAATCCTCCTCTTTAGTGTGTCTATCAAAAATTATTTTCATCCTGTCTTGGTGAAGCTTTGATTTATTGAAAACTTGTTCCCTCATTTGTTGTGCATGGACCAATTGGTTTATTCTCCTTTGAGAATCATTTGGTTCGGCTTCTTTCTCTTACAACAATCTCCTCACAGGAAATCCCAATGAGGTGGGAAAAATTGCCTCCACACCATATACAATTTGGAAAGGTGATGTGGAGATGGAATTTTTAGTGGTGATCCTGTCGGCCCATAACACATAGATAATATTTTTGTGCCAATCTTTCTTGTTTTCCTACAAAATCTTCTTGATACTTCTGGTCAGACTCTTGTTAGATGAATCTTCCAATCCATTACCTTATGGGTAATAAGTTGTGTAATGTCCAAGAGTTATTTTGTGGTCATTGCAGAACTTCTCCATCTTCTTAGACTTGAACGTCGTTGCATTGTTAGAGATGATCTTGACTGGGAAACTGAATCTAGACAAGATATTAGTCTCTAAAAACTCAATGATAACTGTGTCGGTAGCTTGCCATGTGGAGACCACTTCGATCCATTTGGTGAAGTAGTATGTGTCGTCAGTATCCATCTATGTTGAGCTGAATATGGAAGATGAATTTATCCTATAAATCCAGACCCCATTGCATAAATGATGCTTCGATAGAGATAGGATTTAAAGGCATGGGTTGCATCTTTCTTTTCTCATCAAAGATTTGGCATTCGTGGCAACTGGAAACTTCCTTGGCCAAAATAATGGGCCAATAGAACTCCCACCCGCAAGATTTTGTGTGCAGTGGTCTTCCAATAATGATGCCCCCTGCAACCTCCTTTGTGAAACTCATTGATTTCCCTTTCTGTATCTTCCTCCAGCAAACAATTCAGCAAGATCCCACCTGGATCCTTCCAATATAGAGAATTGTACAGGATGAAAAACTTGGCTGCTTTCAACTTCCAAAATCTCTCTCTAGTTTTTCTCAACCCTGGAGGAGCTTGCAAATTCATTAACACGTAAATAATGTCAGTGTACCAAGGTGAATCGATGAACTTATGAGATACCTGTGAGACCATTTATTCTTGTGGATTCTCCAATAGATCAACAATGAAATTTATTCTCAAAACATCACAATTCAACTGCGCCATTAATTTTGCAATCCCTTGACCCTTAATCAGCTTTGTAGGCTTGATTTCGAGGTCATATTCCAACATTATTGTGATCCATTTACCCCTTCTCCTTTCGGGATCAGGCTGAGTCAAGATATCCTTAACAAAATTGATAGGCACATAAGAAATGATGTGGGAATGCAATATATAAGTTATGAATTCCTTGAGGGCCTTCTTCACCAAGGCATATGCTTGTTTCTCCATGATATCATACCTTAGTGGGGAGTCTCTCAATGTCCTACTGAAATAGGCTATGGGATTTTCAAATTTCTTCTCATCCTTTTGTAACAAAATGTCAGCGAAGGTGTGTTTGAGGAAAAGGAGAACAAGATAAAGTCCTTTGTGAAATCTAGGCTTGCTAACATTGGAGCTTTGGTCAGTGCCACCTTAATATATTCGAATGACTTCCTAGCTTTAGGAGTCCATTTTATTTCATTACCTTTCCTGAGCATGTTTGTGATGTGCTTTCTAATCTCAGCCAAGTTGGGAATGAACCTTCTCAGAAAATTTACCTTTCCTAGGAAAGACTACACCTCTTTCTTGCTCTTGGGAGTGTTGATCTTCAAAATCCCTTCCACTCTACTGGTGTCTATATTTATGTCTTCCTTTGAGATGATGTGTCCGAGAAATTTTCCTTCTTGCATCCCGAATTTTGATTTTTTCAAATTTAATGAGATGCCAAACTTTCTTCCTTTTTGGAAAACCTTCTTTAGATGTTCGAGATGTTGTTCATCGAAATCTGAAAACACAGTGATATCATCCAAGTAAATCACGATAAACTTATCTTTCTCATTGGAAAATGCTATATCCATGGCCCTTTGGAAAGTCGCTCCAACGTTCATAAGCCCAAAAGGCATTTTTGCATACATGAATGTACCCCAAGGTGTTGTAAAGGTTGTCTTCTCCCAGTCATCCGAGTGCACCATGATCTGGTTGTAACCAGAAAAATCGTCCAGCATCGACATTTTCTGGGATCCAGCCAGCTTCTGCAGGATGTAATCCATCTTAGGAAGTGGATAGTTGTCTTTGAGAGACACCCTGTTTAGATTCTGAAATTCCACACATGATCTTATTTCACCACTTTTCTTTCTGACAGGCACCAGGTTAGACACCCACTTTGAAAATCTTAAGGACACAATAATTTTGGCATCAAACAATTTCTTTACCTCCTTTTCAGTCAGTGGAAACAACAGAGGCTTGATTCGTCTAAAAATTTTCTTGAAATGTTTTTTATCCTCCTTGATGGGGATTACATGCTGAATTACTCCAATGTCATAAACCTTCAAGTCTTCATAACTCCATGCAAAAACATCAAGGAAGTCTTTCATGAGGTTGATATACCTCTGTTTGATTTCTGGACTGAGCATTTTTTACAGTCCGATGATCTTAGGATTTTCTTGAGTACTGATGTTGCGATCCTTAATATCTTCATTGTTCACAGTGATTCTAGGATTGTTGGCTACATCATTTTCATCAAACAACTTTTCTAATGGGACCAAGCCTTTGGGATAATGTTGTTTTTCAGCTGCACTATATCCCTTCCATCTATCTGATTCTAAAAGGAGTCATTGTTGTTGAACGTATTTGTGTCTTCACCTTCTTCACAACAACACTCATCATCAATATTCACATTAGCGAACTCATCGCTCATTTGGAGGAATCTCTCTACCTGTTTATCATCTTCAAACACTTGCCAATATGTAATGTTATCAGGTACTGCGGTCCTATGTTTGATTTCAATTTCATACTTCTTATTTGGAAAAATTGGAATTTTGAACACTAAAGTCGAAGTAGCCAAAGCATCTGCAATTCGATTTCCCCCGTAGGAATCATGGTAAAATTGTACTCTGAAAACTCTTCAAGGATATCCAACACCAAATTTCTATATTCTCTCATTCTAGGATGCTTGGATTGATATATACCCTTTACCTAATTTATGATGATCTTGGAATTTCCATGCACATCTATCCTTTTAGCACCCAATTCCTTTAAAGTTATCAAACCCAAAATCAGTGCCTCATATTCGGCCATATTATTGGTGCAATCAAAAGTGATCTTGTAAGAACAAAGTTTTGTAACCACTTTGGGAGGGCTAATCCGCACACCAGCTCTAACTTCCTCCCTACTGACAGCTCCTTCAAATCTCATATTCCAAATTTCACTTTCCACGCAGTTTCTCTGATTTGCAATTTCCTTTGTTCGATGCTTGGCCTTGTCTTCGACAGCCATGATAGTTGTTGGATCCCCTTCTTCAAAACTCAAGTTATTATTAAAAATAGAGGAGCTGACTTCGATGTCGACAGAGTAGATAGGATGATTGTTCAATTGGGTTTTTCTACTCACCATGTACTTGAGCAACACTTCTCTGTATAGTCTTTTTTCTTGGTCAAAAATAGGGATAGTAGCATAAGACATGTCCTTCTGCAAGGTTCCCTTTAATTTTGCGGCCCAAGATCTAGATAACAACATGCTAAATTTTGGGGGAATTTCGGAAACCACCACATCCATGACCAGATTCTTCGATGTAATTTGAGATAATGAAACGACCAAGTCTTTGATCAAACCCAAGAATTTCACCTTTCTGGAGTCAAAAGAGAAAAGATCTTGATAAGGTCTTTTGACATCCAATCCTAAATCATCCATGACCACCTTGGTCATGAGATTATGTGATGCGCCCAAATCTAACATGGCATTATGTAAGGTCATGTCATGAATTTTAAGGATGACATAGAAAGGGGGAACATCATCGTCGTTTCCACTTTCTTCTATGCACGGGCCAAACAAGATGGTAGGGTGGTCGTCTTGGATGTTCAAGGTGTCGGGAGCTTCTTCCATCTTTAACATTTTAATGATGTAGTTTCTATACTCTCCCTTCTTTATTAGCTCATTAAACGGAAGAGATATTTTGATTTTAGCCATTTCACTTTCAAAATTAAAAGGAGGAGGAGGAGGATCCCTTTCTACCTCTTTGATGACCGTTTCCTTTCTTTCCTCGGGTGATTTCTTTAGGGATTCTTCCTTTGATTTTCCTTTCTCCATCGCATCTCTTGCTGATCTATCTTTCTTTGGTTGACTTGAAGAAGGGGTGTTCACCTGGGGTTCCCTTGTGGGATTTTCCTTCAGAAGCTCTGGAAACGTATTTTTTTCTTCTAAGCTTATACTTCTTTTGAAACTGCATAATTTCATTGTGGTATCCCTTCCTAAACTTCTCTATTTCCAATGACAACATATCATCGTTCTCCAACATAAACCCATCATTCGCATCCATAAATCGATCATTCTCTCCTTTTGTTAATAACACATATGTGTCTGTATCGTCGCAACAATGCATCTAGTCTTAGATCATTTGATCAAAATATTCATTTGCATAGTTGTTTTGGAAAGGATTTCTTATCTGCTGATCACCTTGATCTCTCTGGTCTCTTTGCCTGATCCGCAGAACCAAAGCTCTTCTAAAATTTTGATTTCTAGGATGGAAATCATTTTTCTCCCTGGTGGCAAGCTTGTTCTCCATGGAAATCCTTTCCATAAGTATTTCCATATTCTTCATCATCAATTCAAATTTTTTCGTCAGATGATCGAGATGTAGAGGGTTGCACGTCCCCTTGGGGCTTCTTCCCATTTTTGTCAAAATTTTGTTTGATCTTTTTTTATGCCATTAGATTTACTTCAACTTCAATCGTGTCATTGATCATAGCACCTAAGGTATTAGATCTTCTTTCTCTTAACAGAAAGGAAAAGTCACTGTCAAAAGAATCAACGTATCGAAGCTAGGTAGCTTCAGGAGGCGATTTTACTTTCCTGGGGATTGAATTATAAACTTTCATGAATCTAGCCGAGAAATCTTGCAATGTTTCCTTTGGTGATGTTTTTATATTGTTTTACTGAGTTAGTAACTATAGAGGATTCTTTTTATCACCCCATATTGCAAGAAACAATGTTTCAAAAGCTGCAAAATCAAGGGTGCTCGCTACTTGAAGGGCCTTGAACCAATTTATGACCTCCCTTGAGAGGCTCTGCGCAAACAATATCATTTTTTCATCCTCATGATCAACCTCTTATAGAACAAAAAAATCATTAAACCAATCCAAGGGTTTTTGGGAAGAAGCATTTCATTCAGCATCATATAATTTGATCCTCTGATTATAATTCTGGGGGAAATTATGTAATTGGGCCGACAAGACAAGAGGGGTGAACCTGGCGGCCATGACTCTAGGATGGTTTTGAACTGGCTGGATGGTCTGAGTGGAGATTATGGAATTTTGTGAGGGGTTATTTGGTATCACAGATTGGAACTTTTTCTCATCAAAAACTATTTCATTCAAATAGGATTCTGATCTGGACCTGAACAGAGTTTGTTCAAACAGTAAATCAAAGTCAAGTCCATTGATTCTTTGTACTTCATATTTGGGTAAATATAGGTTCATGTAATATAACAGGTCAGGTATCCTTTCCTTTGCTTTGCGTAGAAGTTTTTCGAGATTAGACACAGACACTACAAATTCTGGATTAAAGTTCGCTTTGGTGTAAACTTTCTTAGGAGCCATGATTTCTGATTCTAACTACTATGTGTTATTGATCTTATTTATTGGAGTTGCCAGGGTAAAATAAGTTTCATCCAATATAGGTGTCTAACCCACTGTTACCCTTAGGGGTCAAAACTACAACTTTAGTCGTTTTCCCAGGGAAATTTTTTTCAATTTCGTCCCCGGCAATGGCACCAAAATGTTAGCTCTCTGTAAATTTGTTTGGCTAAAAAACAAATAACAAAGGTAACCTACAGACCAACTTTAAGACTAGAAACTAGACTTTCCAATCTAGAGAGGGCTCTCTCTGAGACCTAGCCTCTGATAGATAATGATTTTGGATTGTCGGCTAGATTTATGTGTTTGGGAAATGTTTTTGGTTTCATTGGAAAGGAAATATAGAACTTTGGGCTATGGAGTCAACCTCCTGAAATTGAGAGAAATCAATGACTGGTAAAGGAAACTTTCAGAGGATAAATGGTAAACAGGCAATGGTCTTTCAATTTAAATGTCATCATGTATGGCAGAAGAAAAAAGTACATAAAGCAAATCAGAGCACGATTAAAGATGAATTTTGACTTACTTAGAAGAAAACGCAGAGTTTAAATGGTTGAGTCTAAAGCATCGTGCAATGGATTTTAAACTTGTCAGATGTTCCAATTTAAACAAAGAGAACAGACATGAATTTATAGGAAACATGAAGTACATAAATAGGTAAGATCACAATACATCAAACCAACACCATTAGAATCTTTTTGTCAAAGCTTCGGGACTTCTACATTGTTATTTCTATTCAAATTCAAAGATTACATTCAAGATTCCTTTGTCTACACTACTTTTCCAAACTGGATTACATTGAAAAGATACAATATATAGGAAAACCATGCCCCCTTGGGCCGTTATGCCTCAAACTACTTCTCCTGGAATTTCGGATTCAGTTACTTTCTGTCGGATGACCTTTCGAATAGAGTTTACTAAAAAAGGAAATCCGACTGCACCCAATCATATCATAATCGACACCTTCATCTTAATCATTCAGTCATGAGTAATATTTGATCATTAGGTTGTGATGCATCAACGTTTTATTTTACGCGGTGCCCGAGTGATCGATCACACTGTCGAAAACTTTTCCACCTTGTGTAAAGGGCTCTGGTTGTTGTTGCGTGATCATTGGTTGTAGCATGCACATGGCGTGTTAGTGTAGCAGACATCCATTTTTGGTTAGTCGTGTGACTCCAGGCAGCAACGATGGTTGGGAAGCCACACATCTATTCCAAAACCGGCATGTGTTTCACTTACACTTGTCCTCCTCAATAGGTAATTTTGGAGCATCTGCATGATGAATATTCACCATGGGGATGCCCTGTCAGACTTCTTGTTACCGACAGGAAACAGGACACGTGGGGAAAAATATTCCATGCCACGATCAAAAAAGACAAAATGGGGTTGTCTTACTCATGCCTCTGGCCTCACCCACAACCTTAAAACTCTGAGTGTTTTCCTAATGTTAATGTTTATGCCATTATTATAGTTCTTTGCATTTCAATAGATAAGAGAAACATAAGAACAAGATCACTGAGAAATACAGTGTACACATTCACAAGAGACACAACATTTATCTTGGGAAACCCTCTAGGGGAAGAAAACCCAGCAAAAACTTCCTTATCATAAATTGCCAATACAATGTTCAAGAGATAACTCAAACCAATATAGATAGTCCTCCCCAAGAGATGCACCACTCTTCTTCTCCTCTCTCTAACTGATAATTGCAACTTGCCTCATAAGATATGAGCAAGTGAGTTGTGTGTTAGAAGTGAGGCGCTAGCCTCCTATATATACAAGACTGGCA
>CBVK0100360719.1:0-44126 GCA_900067695.1 Picea abies | reverse complement strand
CCCTAGTTACTAGATGAGATTAAACGTTGAATTCTAGGAGTTGGTTTTAATTAGTTAAAAGATTAGGGGGAAAGATCTAGCCTATATGCAAAGGCAACAATGCAATGTGCAACATCTTAAATGAGAGACAAGCCTTTTCCTAGGACAACTAAGACTAGTACCTAAGGTTGGGCAAGGGGTCAACTATAGTTTGAGGGAGATAGATTTTACAAAGTTTACACAAGATTACAAGGAGCAAGACTAGATACAAATATATAACAACTAGATACAAAGTTACAAAATGAGATCTAGGAGATACAACTAAACATAAGATACATGAAATATCCAAGTATTAACAAAGATACAACACTAACCCAACTACTTGATTGTGCAAGAAAGAAGATACTCAAATGGAAAGCAATTACCAAAACATCAAGCCTAGCATGTTCAACAAGAGAGTGTCTCCAAAGGATGCACAACTCTATTGTGATTGCTTTCAATGGCAAACACAAATTACACAGAGCGCAACAATAAAGTGCCTCCAAAGGATGCGCAACTTCAAGGAGGGTTGATCCAATATATCAACACACATCTTAAAATGAGAAATGAATGCCTAAAACAAGTCTCCAAGGGCAAAGGGCGCAACTTAAGAACCACTTAGTTATTCATGCACAATATTAACTTGCATGAAAAGTAAATGATAAGTGAGAGCTTACAAGATTTAAATGTTAAACCACAAGATGTAAGTGCCAAAGTGAAAGTCCCAATGGTTGAAAGTGGATTAAGGATTATTAGAGTTATTAAGTTAAAAGTGAATCCTAACTAAGTGTGAACCTCAAGACTCCACCTGCTTGTACCAAGTAGTTGTTGGGTGCTCAAGAAGTGAGGCAAACAAGGCCTCACCCTAGCTCCACAGGCCAACCCAAGGAAGGAAGTACTCTCGGAAAGGACGTTGAGCGCCATGAGATTGTCCCCAACCTATCACCTTCCGTTGCTTCCTTTCAATCCCCGTTTAAGTGGCAAAGTTGGGTCAGTAATGGGTTCCCGACTAAGTCTAATAAATTTTAGGTCTATGAAACTAGAAAAAATTGAGTTAGTGTGGTGTTGGGCAAGATGTTGCTTGCCAAAAGTTAGATGCTTGAACCAAAAACGAAATTGAAATGCTTGCAATAGTGAAAGTTATTAAAGAAAAGATAAAGCTTGAGGTAGCATAAAAGAACTTGATAATTTGCAAGAAATGAAATACAAATCGCCTTAAACCATTCACCACATGCCCATAATACTTGCAATAAAATGAAAGTGCTTGTGAAAGATTATGAACTAGAAACATCTTCCGATCTCACGCAAAGTTGGGTCAGTAATGGGTTCCCGACTAAGTCTAATAAATTTTAGGTCTATGAAACTAGAAAAAATTGAGTTAGTGTGGTGTTGGGCAAGATGTTGCTTGCCAAAAGTTAGATGCTTGAACCAAAAACGAAATTGAAATGCTTGCAATAGTGAAAGTTATTAAAGAAAAGATAAAGCTTGAGGTAGCATAAAAGAACTTGATAATTTGCAAGAAATGAAATACAAATCGCCTTAAACCATTCACCACATGCCCATAATACTTGCAATAAAATGAAAGTGCTTGTGAAAGATTATGAACTAGAAACAAGTACTTAATGAAATGTAAACTTGCAAGTAAAAGATTGAGAAAGCATAAAATAGACTCCTATGCCTCCATGGGCCTAAGTTAGTATTAGTTTGTTGCTCCTACTTTTAGATAATTTTAAGCCGTTAAACACATTAGAATCAAGACATTAAACTAGCCATACGATTTTGGGGGTTGGCTAAGCCAAACTCACTCCAAGATTTAGGGAATAATTAGAAAATAAATGCTTGAAATAACAAACTAAACTAAGCAAACCACTTACAATGGCACAAGGTGGAGGCAAGCCTTCCTATTTTGTTCCAAAGAGGGTTGAGAAAGAAAGAAATAAAATGCTAAAACAACTAGCCACACAACCTTGTCCTAGTGACAAGTGGGGCAAACAAATGAAAGGGAAATTGCAGAAAATTAAATAGCTATCCTAGCCTTACGGTTTTGGGTGTTGGCTAAACCAAGCTCACACCAAGATGTAGGCACTAAACCGGTTTACAAATTACAGAAAATTATTAACAAGAATGCAAGCCTCCTAGGGACTCCCTAGGGTTTGCTACAATGCTAGGAAATGAGAGAGAGAAGATGGGTATTGTTACCCAACTAAGTATGGCCTTCCTTGAGTGTTTTATGGCCAAATTTGAGCAGCACTTCCCCTTGTACTGGCGAGAATCTACAAAAAACAACAAGCTGTTGCTTGCTGGAAATGCTGCAAAACACATAAAAATGTCAAGAAAATTTCAGTTTTTACACAGAAATTTTCTGCATAAAATTTTTAGCAAATATAATACTGTATTGACCTATTCAAAATTGTTAGCAAAGCCAAATTTCTGAATATGTATGAACAGAAAATGAATGCTAGAAAGTAAGGAGGTTCAAGTGGGTTGTGAAGGCAAGCTTCTAGCTCAAAGCTAGCTTTGCAAACCCTTGAGATAACCTGCAACTTTTGAAACAAATTTGTGAGATAAGAGCAAAAATGAGTGAGATAGAGAAATAACACAAACTAAATTGTAATATCCACTACTCTACTCATATAGATCTACAACTACACTATTGAAAATCTATCCAATCAAACTAGTTTGCTTGGGAAATCTACTCTATATCTCAAAGAAATGCTCCAACAAGAAACAATGTCACCTCCAATCCAAATGCACCAAGACAAATCTTTGATACACCAATGTCCTCCAAAGCTCTTTCTATTACCATGTAGGAAGTTGCAGCAACTAGTTGCTACAAGTTCCTCTCCAAATGTGAGAGCAAGAATGATGAGAGCAAGATGGGAGAGATGAGGAGAAAATTTGGTAGCATAACAATGGCATAGGAATGGGTGAGGAAATGAGGGCGAAAGGGCCTTCATTTATACTTGGAGAGGCAAAGTGACTCCTCTTGGATCAAAGCCAAGTGTCCACCACCAAGCAAATGTGAGGATCTTAACGAGGGGGGCACAACTCTAGGGTTAGAGGCATGAATTGTTGAGGTGGATGGTGTGGGCCAAGCCAAAAGGGTGTTGTGGAAGGCTTGGGAGGGCACACCAAGGGAGAGAGGGCCCCAGACTTTTAATATTTGTATGTTCTAATGTTTTCTCACGAGGGGGGTGCAATTCCCCTTGGGGGATGAATTGTTTGAAGTGGGTATTATGTCTAGGGGGTGTGAAATGGGTAGGAAATGGTTAGGATATGATAGGCTTAGGCAAAAACATCGTCTCCCACCTTTACTTCGAACATTTAGCTCAATTTTACAAAAAATGACATTTTTACTATGTCATGACTCGTGACTAGCAATTAACTTATTCTTTTTGACTGACTAAGACTCCTCATGGACAAACACCTAGCAAAACTTGTCCAACTGAGATGAAACTTGGTCCAAGGGTGTAGGGGGTCTCATTCCATTTCTTTTGAGTATAAATACTCCTATCAAAAAATCCCAAGGACCTAGTTTTTACATTTTTTATCAAAAGATAATGAAAAATAATTAAAATTACCCAACTTAGGCAATTTTAATAAATAAAAAACATATCTAGACTCGACGGAATTCTGCAAAACTTTGAGAGATGTCTTACATGGTCATTTTCAACATTCCTAGACACTAGGCACTAGAGGACGAAACCATTAAAATGCCTTTCACCACTTTGGAGGAATTATTGTGGGAGTGAAAAACTCAAGGGAAATTAATAAGGCTGGTTAGGCCAAATTAATAACCCGAGGAAAAAAACACTCAGTGAAAGGACTCCCTTAATGATGAAGTCCGAAGGTAACCGACCTAACTATGATCTATGCAGACCTATTACATTGTTATCCCACGCAGGGGAGCAGAAATTCCATTACAAAAAGGTGTTTTGAAGGCCAAAACATGCCTTGTAGAACCAGGAAGTCTCTGACTTGGTAGCATCTGACGATGCATATCTTCATGGTACATGGAGTTGACCCCCTAGTTGAATAGGTGGTCCTTTCATTCTTTGGCTTTTGTTTTCCCTCTCATTCCCCTTAATTTCTTTGTCATTTTGTTTGTTTTTGTTGCCTCTCATTCATTTCTCTTTGTTTTTCGAATTCCGTTGTTAGTGGCTAGTTAGTTTGTAGGTTAAGTCTATCTTTCCATTATACTTGTTCTTTTACTAATAAATAAATATTTACTTAAATCATTAATTTGAGTATCATATTATTAATGTTAATGTAATGTCCCCAAGGCCGAACCCTGATGTAAAGCTTGCATTATGAATTGTAAGTATGTTTTATTAGGCTGGTGAGCCAAGTTTATATAAGCTGGGGGCTTATGTGATTATTAGGCCAGGGAGCCTAAGTGTTGAAGGCCAAGAGCCTGCTTTTTTATATGTAATCATGCAAAGCATTAATAAAAATATAAACACCACCGCATGTAGGCCGACACGATGAATGAGTGATGGGGGACTAAGCATCCACAGAGTGGGCAAGGGATTAGGGGCTGGAAGGTGGGATTAGGGGCTAAGTGTTGAGCCTAGGGGCTAAGCCTAGGGGCTTAGGCCTTGGGAATAATATTTTAATATTATTCCAAAAGATATGTGCATTATATGTTTTAACCTAAGTCCTTTTGGAAGGACATGTGATTTTCCAAATGGTGGGAGGAACACATGCTGAAGGAACGCATGCAGTCGCATGGGTGACAAGTGTCAACCCTGGCGCATGCAATAAAAGGTTGAGACGAGCCGTGTTGTGGGGTTCCTCCTCCATTTGACCCTGGACTGTCCTAAGCGTGAACCGTGTGACCTCTGCAAGAGATCCTCGTGCAATTCTGAAACGGGGAAAAAGCCTGTGTTTGTTCTGAAGAGCTAGTACACCTCTGTTCGAAGCCGTGGAGTCTGTGTCGACCCCTGCGGGAATTGCTGGTCACATAATCCCGAAACCATAGCTGTGGGACTATGCTGTAATGGCAGTGAAAACTGTTGAATCGAGCTATGATAGGGGTTTCTCCTTCATTGGACCCGATCTGCTGAACGGTACGTCCGACCCAACCTCCGTAAGAGTATACCCCGTACACCCTTTGAACCAAGAGCCACAGTGTTGATTCGGAGAGAGCCTGTGTCAAATTCGGAAAGCCGATGCATCCTTTATCTGATAGAGCGAGCCTATGCGTGGAGTCCCTGTCCCGAAGCCGTGACTGTGAGACCATCCTGTGATCGCTGAACCAGTTTGGGAAAGCCTATGTCTGTTTTCCTGTGGGTTGCTGTGGCCACGCAGTACTGGACTGCGTGTGGATTGTTGGCCAGTTGTTCAACACTCTCTTTAGGTGAGAGAGGTGATTGAGGCTGGAAGAACAGGTTGTTGGCCTGTGGGGGATTCTCTCCAGGTGAGAGAGTGCGCAGAGGAAGGAGAGAACCCTTGGAAGGAACCCTGTAATTGCCACAGAGCTCGGAGACTTCCGATCCGGTTTGTTGCTGTAACCCAAGGCAAGGGAGGTTAGCAATCGAAGGACTGTCTAGGTGATAGAGAAGGTGTATACTCCTGGGGTGGAACAGGCATGTGGGGAAGGAGTGTCTGTGGGTAGTGAGCATGAGTGGTTCCTGGAAGTGAATTCCTTCCTTGTGACTGTGTGCTGTTTTCCCTGTAACCTCAGCCTAGCCTAAGATTCCTTGTCTTGGGGTGGAACTTAGTCCCAGCTCGGGGGTGACCCACTGTTAAGTTGATGAGCAGTGCGGTCTAAGGCTGGGAGGTTCGTGGAAGGCCTGCACTTGGTTGGTGGAATTGCCACTGTTTCAAAGATAAGTACCAGATGATGCTTTAATTATGTTTTTGTATCTCTGTGTATTATAATTATCATGTATTTTGTTGTGCATTTGGATTCATGTTATTGCCATGGATTATTTATGTTAGTAATAATTCTTATGCTTACTTTGAGCTTAAATGTATTTATTTGCTTAAATGCATGTGGATTATATAATGCCTGTATGAGTTATGCAAAAGGTGTGTACAGATTGGTAACAGAGAGCGATAAAAGCCTTGGCAATAAAAAGGTGTGCTACAGTTAATAGTACTAATATTAATAATATTAATGTACAATATTAATAGTATTAGCATTAGTACTATTATTGATAGTATTAATGTATTGTATTAAACGTATTAGCATTATTATTATTAAATTAATGTACTTATTAATAATTTTAATTTTAGAGTATTAATAACATTAATTTTAATAGTACTAATATTTATAATATTAATGTATTGTATTAATAGTATTAACATTAGTACTATTAGTAGTCATTTATAACATTAATATTTTAATTAAATTAATATTATAAGTGTCTATTATTAATTTTTATTGTTTTATTTCTTATTAATTGATTTGCTTCTGCTTGTATGCCTCCTTTCTTCCTTTTTTCTCTTAGGTTTTTGTGTCATTTTCCCTCTCTTTTTATTCAAGAGCCAACGTCTTGGTTTTTATTATTTTCTTTCATTCTTTGTTATTTATTGTTGCTCTTTTCATCTTATCTCTTCGACTTTGTGTCCTGAAGATGGATCTTGGTATGGATTTGAAACGTTGACAAACAACAAATAATATACTGTGGATATTCCAAATAATCTTGAAAATTAGATAACTTAATAGTATAAAAAATCTTACTAGATGCCTGTAATATTTACACAATTGTAGAATAGCCCGTTATGTTGAGCAAACACATAGATTTGGTAAAACGCCTTGGCTCGTTCCAAGATTTTGAATGAAACTTCCAAAAAATAGTTCTTAGCAAAAGTAATACAAAATTTCAGTTACAATCCATCGACCTGTTCTTCCTTGGTCGATCCCTCTATTTATTAAAACTTTTTTATTAAACATAGTAAATTCTACTTCATGCAAAATTGACATATATAAATTTTTTTTGCATGCTAAGATGACTGGCACGAACTAGGTGACTCATCAATTGCATGCTTGCCACCATAGCCCACCCATTGAGCGAACAAATCCTCACATGTATGCATGGACAAGAACCGATGTTGATCCATTGGAGAATTGAGGGTTTCCCTCATCTCTCTAAAACATTGCATGTACTTAGATATCTCTGGAATCAACTGCTCCGGCCTATTGGTCGCTTTGACTTTGCTGACCATATACTTTCTCATTTGGTCGCGTTCCATTGTAGTGATTTCCTTGATATCCTCCTCACTTTTTCCATCACTTTGCTGAAACTCGGACTTCACTTCCTCTAACTCCTGAAAGTCATTTGGTGGCCCAAACCTTGGTAGTTGGAGATCTGTCATGGCTTCATTGATCTTCTTCCACGATTTGAGGCAAGCTAAGCACTATTCCTCCATTTTGTTTTTTGGCTCCATGGCTAAACGCTCTCAGTATTTCGCAACTCCGTGCATTCTTGTAATGCTATCATTTGTCAAAATTCTAATGCCAAGATCTTCACCACCTCTGGCTTTTTGGATTTCTCCGATATACTCAATTTGATCCATTGTCCTGGATGCATTTTTGCTCCATTTAAGCATTTCCTTATATTCTAGACCACACAACAAGGTTTCTTGTTGGTAATCTGCAATTCTCTTCATAAATTTATCTTTGACTAACTTGTATACTTCTATCTGTTGTGTTCTTTTGCAAAGTCTCCCTTTAGGATTAACACAACTTCAATAATGTCTTTATAGTAATGTACTTGATGCCTGAGAGATTCCAGTTCTCTCCTCATTTCGTCTGCTTCTCTTTCTTCTTCTCTAGCCTTGTCTAGTGGCGTGTGACATGGCCACTCCTACCCCCAACAATTCACTGACCTGGTTCTTTTTTTGCAACGAACATAGTCTTCTCTGATGTCAATAATACAACACTATACATTGTCATCCTCCTCTTCCTTTGCATTCTCCTTGATATCGCACAGATTATAGCTTGGGCAAAGCCCAACCCAAGTCACAAAGGTGAGACAACTACGGGAGTACCTACCCACTGTCACCTTAGATAGACACTCCCCTCGCGTTAGTGATGATGAAATCACCTCAAGGGGAGAATCCCGTGTTGAGATATTGTAACTGCAAAGAGTATTCTATTTATTATTGAGTTATTATTCATTAAATCGATCCCCTTTTGCAAATTGATCATGTCAGGCATTGTAATTGACCAAATCCCCTTTTGTGGATTGGCCAAACCCTAAATATAATATGCAAATTGAGAAGTCGCCCCCCAAGCTAATTAAAGTGGTTTTAACCACTAGGAAGACAAGTCGGCCTTGCCTAGTGAAGAGACACCTTTCTAGCACTTGCCAGTTTGTATAAATAAAGGAAGCCAACGCCTCATTATCTCACTCACTCATTCACTTATCCAGTGCGCAAGTTTGGTAGCTGTAGTTGGGAGAAGAAGGAAGAGAGAGGCACATTACTCAGTGTTGGATATTCTCTAGTGTTTTGGTTTATTGTCTTGGCATTGTATTGGCTATCTATATTAAGGAAATTTTTGTTGGGTTTTCTCCCCCATGAGGGTATTCCAGGATAAATGTTGTGCATCTTGTGATTGTGTTTCTCTCAGTGATCCTATCTATGCTATGGTTATCTAGTAAATTGAAAAGAAACCTAATAATAGCTTAAACCTTAACATGGTATCAGAGCTAAGCTGAAGAGAGCATTTTTCACTGGATAAAGAAAAACGTCACTATTGACGTACAATAAAATTAGAGCTTTTTGTTGAAGAAGAATATCAGCCTAAAACCTCATGAAGGAAGTGCGCCCTAGCCTAACAAACTCTTTGGCATCCTCAACTCACTTTTTCAGTGGATAGAACTCCTGAAAAGTGAAACCCTAGTTTTCACTGGTACCAGAAAGCCAGCAGTACCAGAAATCGAGGAAACTAGAACCACTACCAGAAGTACCAGTCCAGAATTCCGCTGGTCAAGTTTGAATGGGAAAAATTTGAATTTTCTGAAATCTAATTGCACTAGGCTACTCACCTCAGCCAAGCGCACCTCCTGGTAAGTTCAACATTAAATTCTGAGCATTTTCAATTTTTGGTCATTTTCCTAGCTCCAGGTAAAGATGTCTGCAAGCGCTAAGCTTGTTGACAAGCTAGAAGGTGTGGAAAACTTTCATGCCTAGAAGTATATGATTGCTCTCATTCTTGAAGAGAATGACCTAGCAAGATTCATTAAAGATGTATGAGAACCTACCGATGCTGCAGCTAAAGAAAAACACCAAAAGGACACAATTAGGGCCAAAAGAATCATTGTAGATTCTATTAAAGATCACTTGATTCCTCAATTGGCTTCAAAGAAGAATCCAAAAGAAATGTTTGATGCCCTAACTAGGATGTATGAAGGAAAGAACATCAACCAAAAGATGAATCTAAGAACTCAACTAAAAAATACAAGGATGCAGAGAGGAGAAACAATTCAAGAGTATTTCTCTAGAATATCACAATTCATGGAACAACTAGAAGCAATTGGTGATACTCTAGATGAAGACGAACTCATAATGACAACCCTTAATGGTCTCACAAGACCTTGCAATGCATTATTCCAAACTATTTGTGCCAAAAAGGAGAAACTACACTTTGACAGTCTTTGGGAAGAATGCATTCAAGAAGAAACAAGAGTAGCTAATAGAGAAGCAATACTATCAAGAGATGAAGATCAAGCTCTAGCTGCTCATACTAAAGGAGGAAGGAAGAGGTCTTACTTCCAGAAAAAAACTCATCAACATAAGGAGTCTCACCCCCCAAACAAATTCATACATAAAGAATCTCACCCTCCAAGGAGATTCCAAAAGTTTTAGAAAGGTCAAAGAAGAGAAAAAGATTTCTCATCCTACCAATGTTACCATTGTGACAAGATGGGACATATTGCTAAGAATTGTCCAGCTAGAAGAGAAGAATACAAGAAGAGAAACAAGAGGCACCATGCCCACACAGTTGAAGATGAAGAGTCACCACAAAGATGATAAAAGAATAGATTGAAGACTATGTCTTAATATCTACCCTCTCAGGACCAGTGTCATCTGGTGATGACACTTGGCTCATATATAGTGGTGCTTCCAGGCACATGACAGGTCAAAGAGACATTCTCTCTTGCCTTACAGATAAGAACTTTCCCCAGAAAGTTACACTTGGAGACGATTACCAGTACCCTATCAAAGGAGTAGGAGAATTGAATTACAAACTTGATTGAGGGACCCAATGAAGATGAAGGATGTACTATATGTACCGGGTTTGACAAAGAACTTACTTTCTATCTCAGCTCTAGATAAGAAAGGCTTCAGAGATGCTTTCATAGATGGAGAAATTCTTATGTGGCCCAAAGGAAAAACCATGGAAGAAGCAATTGTTATTGGAAAAGAAGAAGGTGGCTTGTATAAGCTAAAAGGTCACTTAGAAGCAGCCTTGATTCATTCCACTGAGAATCCTTGTGAACTTTGGCATAGAAGACTAGCTCACATTAACTACAAGGCATTACCATATGTAAGCAAGGCAGTCACAGGTCTACTAGAATTCAAGGTTGACCATGAAGGTGTGTGCAAAGGATGTGCACATGGAAAGAACATCAAGAACCCTTTCCCAAAGAAAGACAGTAAAACAAAAGGAGTCCTGGAGCTCATTCACTCAGATGTATGTGGCCCAATGCCATCAACCTCCATAAGTGGGTATGTATACTATGTGTCTTTTATTGATGATTATTCTCGCAAAACCTGGGTTTACTTTTTGAAATCAAAAGATGAAGTGTTCGGTAAATTCAAGGAATTCAAAGGCTTGATAGAGAATCTCTCTGAAAGAAAGATCAAGATACTCAGGTCAAATAATGAAGGAGAATACACCTCAAAAGAGTTTATAAACTTGTGTAAAGATGCCGAGATCAAGAGGGAGCTTACCACTCCCTACAATCCTCAACAAAATGGTGTAGCAGAAATAAAGAATAGAACTATAATGGAAGCAGTGAAGACTATGATCCATGATCAAGATCTTCCAATGCACTTATGGGCAAAAGCAGCAAGAACAACAGTGTATGTACAGAACAAATTATCCCATACTACACTTGGGTTCAAAAGCCATGAAGAGATGTTCTCCGGAAAGATGCCCAAAAGAGAAGAGAACCATGTTGGACCTTTCAGGAAAGAAGGGAATATTTGTTGGACACTATGAGGTCTCCAAGGCCTTCAGAATATACATACTAGGTTACCATCATATTGAGATCAACAGAGATGTAACCTTTGATGAAGATGCAACACTCAAGAAATCAAGAAGATGCTAGCTTGAAGAAGTATATGAAGAACCTGTGGCTCCCAGAGTTGCAGAACCAGTGAGGGAAGTCATAACTTCCCCTGATGAGGAGATTCTAGAAGATCATGACATAATAGAATCTCAAGAACCTCCCCAGATGACAATCTCCCACATGAGAAATTTAGCCTGGGCAAGGGAACTTATTCAAGATGAAGAGAAGTATGGTGCCCCTGAAGGAACCATGAGACAAGTCGAGAAACCCAAGCCATTCTCCACTTATATGGTTTTGATGTGTGATCTCTTAGAGAAGGAGCCTACTTGCTTTGAAGAAGCCATTCAGAAGAAAGAATGGGTAGATGCCATGAAAGAAGAATACCAATCCATGATAAAGAATGATGTATGGGAAATAGTTCCTAGACCAAAGAGCAAGGATGTGGTATCTTCCAAATGGCTATACAAGATAAAACATGCTGCTGATGGAAGTATTGAGAAATATAAGGCAGGGTTTGTTGCTCGTGGATTTCCTTCAAAAGGAAGGCATTGACTATGAAGAGACGTTTGCTCCTGTAGCCAAATACAATTCAATCAGAACCATCATAGCCCTTGCAGCTAAGATGAAGTGGAAGTTACACCAGATGGACGTAAAAACAACTTTCTTAAATGGTGTCATTGAAGAAGAAGTGTATATAGAACAACCTCAAGGATTTGAAGTAGAAGACATAAAGACTCATGTATGCAGATTGAAGAAGGATCTGTACAAATTGAAACAAGCTCCTAGAGCTTGGTATGGAAGAATTGATAGATTTCTGATGAGCTTGGTCTTTACCAAGAACAAAGCAAATTCTAACCTTTACTTCAAGGTTATGAATGATGAGCCTATCATATTGATGTTGTATGTTGACGAATTATTTCTAACCGGAGAAGAAAAGCTCATCATTGATTGTAAGAGGAAGCTCGCTGTAGAATTTGAGATGAAGGACCTTGGCCTAATGCACTATTTCTTAGGTCTTGAGGTCTGGCAGAGCCCAGATAAGATCTTCCTTAACCAAGGGAAGTATGCAGTTGAAATACTGAAGAGGTTTGATATGTTGGAGTGCAAATCCATGAATACACCCATGGAAACAAAGTTGAAGCTCATGGTTGACTCTTCATCATAATTGATTGATGCTATGCTGTACAGATAGATCATTGGATCGTTGATGTATCTAACGAACAACATACCAGATATATGTTTTGCTGTGAACACCTTGAGTCAATTTCTGGTAGAGCCCAGATGTGTTCACCTGGTTGCTGCAAAACATGTGATGAGGTACCTTAAGGGTACATTAGATTTTGGTCTCAGTTATAATGGAGATCAGGACTTCAGACTGAATGGTTATACCGATTCAGATTGGGCTGGAAGTGTCTCTGATAGAAAGAGCACTTTAAGATGTTGTTTCAGTTTGGGGTCAGCCATGATCTCATGGTAGAGTAGGAAGCAATCAAGTATTGCTCTCAACACGGCAGGAGAAGAATACATTGTTGTATGTTCTGCCAGTTGTGAAGCCATATGGCTTCAGAAGTTGTTGACAGGTGTATTCAATCTGGAGATGGAAGCCACTGTGATTCTATGTGATAACCAAAGTTGCATAAAGATGACAGAGAATCCTGTGCTCCATGACAAGTCAAAACACATAGAAATTCCGATATCATTACATCCGTGATATGGTGCAGAGAGGACCCATAAAGCTCCAGTATGTTATCATGGATGAAGAGGTTGAAGATGTGTTGATCAAGCCTTTGTCTCGTGTAAAGTTTGAGCACTTTCGAGATAAGCTTGGTGTAGTCCGAAAGGACCTCCCTCGAAAGGGGGAGTAGTGTTGATGCCAACCTTGTTGAAGATTTCCAGCTTCGTGTTGATGTTGTTGTGATGCCAGCCTCGTGCTGAAGATTTCCAGCTTCGTGCTGATGTTGTTGTGATGCCAACCTTGTGCTGAATATTTCCAACTTCGTGCTGATGTTGTTGTGATGCCAGCCTCATGCTAAAGATCTCCAGCTTCGTGCTGATGTTGTTGTGATGCCAGCCTCGTGATGAAGATTTCCAACTTCGTGTTGATGTTGTTGAGATGCCAGCTTCGTGCTGAAGATTTCTAGCTTCGTGCTTATGTTGTTGAGATGCCAACTTCGTGCTGAAGATTTCTAGCCTAGTGATGATGATGCTCTAGCCTTCGTGCTAAAGATTTCCAGCCTAGTGCTGATGATGCTCTAGCTTCGTGCGAAAGATTTCTAGCTTCATGCTTATGTTATTGAGATGCCAACTTTGTGCTGAAGATTTCTAGCCTAGTGCTGATGATGCTCCAACATTCGTGCTGTGATATTGCTGTTGTTGATGTTGTATCAGCCTTGTGCTATTATTGATGATGATGATGTATTAGTGTTATACTAATCCATGTTGATGCAGATGATGATGATGCCATTCCAACTCCTTGTTGTGGATGGTGATATTGATGATGAGAAAAACTTTCGATGATTTATAGATATGCCAGTCAATGTTCCAGATGCTGTTGATGTTGCTTCCCTCTCTCTCTCTCTCATGATGATGTTGTAGAATACCCTTCTTCTTAAGGGGGAGTGTTGAAGTATTGTAACTGCAAAGAGTATTCTATTTATTATTGAGTTATTATTCATTAGATCAATCCCCTTTTGTGGATTGATCATGTCAGGCATTGTAATTGACCAAATCCCCTTTTGTGGATTGGTCAAACCCTAAATATAATATGCAAATTGAGAAGTTGCCCCCCAAGCTATTAAAGTGGTTTTAAGCACTAAGAAGACAAGTTAGCCTTGCCCAATTAAGAGACACCTTTCCAGCACATGCCAATTTGTATAAATAAAAGAAGCCAACGCCTCATTATCTCAATCACTCAGTGTGCGAGTTTGGTAGCTGCAGTTGGGAGAAGAAGGAAGAGAGAGGCGCATTACTTAGTGTTGGATATTCTCTAGTGTTTTGGCTTATTGTCTTGGCATTGTATTGGATATTTATATTAGGGAAGTTTTCGCTGGGTTTTCTCCCCCATGAGGGTATCCTAGGATAAATGTTGTGTATCTTGTGATTGTGTTTCTCTCAGTGATCCTATCTATGCCATGGTTATCTAGTAAATTGAAAAGAAACCTATTAATAGCTTAAACCTTAACATCTTGGTGGCCCTAGGGGGATTGAGATGGAAAGTGAGATGATGATGATGAACACCCCTATAGGTCAAGTTTGGAGATAATGAAAGGCTTGAAGATGAGTCTTGTGAAAGGACAAATGGTTGCCAAGTGTTGAATACCTGCAAAACAATGTTAGCCCTGCCTGAAACAAGACAAATGATAGATATAAAAACCTTAAACCAAAGAGGATCAAGCAAGAACCCTTGCTGTCCCAAATTGCAGCAGTATGGAAATATATATATCAATAACAAATGATACCAATAGCTGCAAATTTAACCATCCAAAATCTAATACAAGATATCAGAAATAAAGCTAGCAATGACTAGTCAAACTGCCAATGGTTAGGGCAATACTTTGGTGGTATTGAGGGCTGTTTATTAAGTGTTATCAGCAAGTTATTATGACAGCCAAGTGGCTGTAGCAAACAATTTCTACAGCAGCAAGATCTAGCCACATAAATCAGCAAGTAAACCACCCAAAAATTAGCCAATAACTAGTAGAACAATTACCAAGGTTTACAAGTGAATTTCAGCAGTAGATTAGAAAGCAAAGACTGAAAGAATATGTGTTTTCTGTAGCCCTAATGGCTGTATCATTAATTTGTAACAACAAAGAGAATTACTTGGCTAAAGAAGACGCCCTTAGGGCACAAGAATGCTTATATCATATAGAATCAATTCCAACTTAGACAATTGCAATATCTCAACAATTCACATACCAATGCAATGATTTTATATCTCCAATGCAAATTAGACTAGTGCCAAATCAATTGGGTTATGGAGTCTCTTGTGTAAGAGCTAGTTTTGTTATTCTCTAGGCGTGTAAGCCTTTTTACTCCCTAGAGAAAACAAACTAGCAAGGTAAATCTAGGAGGGTGTAAGCCCTTTTACTCCGCCTAGCAACCTTTGCAAAGTAGCTTATTAAATGATAACAAAGTAGATTTGATGGAGGGTGTATGCCTTTATACTTCAAAGGTTTAGACAAATTTAGCTTGAAACAATAAGAAAAACACAATTAATGCAGAAATTCCTTACCAATTCCAAGAAAAGCATGAAGAAACCCTTTCTTATCAAGCATTTTCCACCAAAAATGCCAAAAACAAGCATCCAAGAGATAACACCTTACTTTCTTCATCAATAGACAAGTACTAGCATCCACAAGAGAGATTCAAGAGAGAGATAGAGAAAAATGCCCAAGTAGGGAAAAACTTTCAGCCTTGTAATATGTGATTCTCAAGTGAGTTATGTTAAAATGACAATGGGGTGACCTCTATTTATATGAGGTCACCTAAAACCCATTTGTCCACTTTTTAAAATGTCAACAACAAATTAGGGAGGCCAACCTCCTTTATTTTCCCTTTACAACTTAAAATTAGAAAAACATAAAGTAATTTCCCCTTTTAGGGGTGACGTCATGCCCTAAAGGGTGACGTTAGGCTTCCAAGAGAGACGTTGAGGTCTTTGGTGAAGATCGTTGGGCCTCCAAAGGCCATAATCCCTGCCACCAAGTGCTCTAATGCATGCCAAGTGTCTCTTTCTCCATCAAACCATGCCACATCACCATCCACCATGAGAACCCCATCAAAATCCCTAGCCCTCATGTGACGCCTCGGGCATAAAGTGTGATGTTTTATGCCTTCCAAGGAAAACGTTGGGGTGCAAGGGGTTAGAACGATCATCTCATGGTGTCCAAGTGCCTCCAAAGGAAACATTCTTCCTCCCATGTGTCCAATGAGTGGAGGTGCATCATCCACCCTGTGGGCTTCATGCCCCTATGAAGGTCCAAGAATCCTTGTGCCTCCACGAAAAGATTTTCACCTGGCAAGGCCCTGCAAAGACAAACATAGTTGCCCTCCAAGGGTTCACAAGTCACAAGTATCATGCCAAGTAAGCCATATCTAATAACAGAACCACCCAAACATGTGCATCAAATCCCCCCTTTTCAAAATAAACAAATGCTCAAAGACCTCATACAAGTTGCCAAATTTAAGTATAGGAGGGTTGTCATGGTGACCTATTGGGTAGATCATTCCCCAAGTCAAGGATTGTTTCCCAAGAGGATACTGTTAGAATTAGGGAAGAAAAACAGAAAAATACTATTCTTTTAAATTTTCTGTTAGATAGAACAGCAATGATCTAAAATTAAATCAAACTTAGAACAGAAATGAAGTACAACAGTAGATCTGAAACTGATTAGATCTAAGCTAGAAATATATTTCTGAGTAAGCAAGATAAACAGATCTTAAACAATAATTTATTCCAGAATGATCAAAGCAATCGGATCTAAACAATAGGTAGATTTCTGAGATAGATCTAAACCATAATTTATTCCAGAAAGATCAAAGCAATCAGATCTGAACCATAAAACAATAGATCTGTTTATGACAATAACATATAACTTGAAGTAGTAACTTACCTCTTAAAACTTACCTCTTGTTCAATGAAGAAGTGCATGACTCACTCAAGGGATGAAGTACCACTGAAGATATGCTCAGAAAAAGTCAAGAATCATGGATCTACCTCAAGGGTTAGATCTCTTAGCAAGAGAATGAAGGACTGGATTGCCACCAAGGAGAAAACACACTTATAAGACACCACACAGAAAACATTCCAAACAATACAAAGTGTATGACTGTCTTGAATAACTAGCAAGAGGGGCCGCGGCTTAGGAAGGTGTCTAGATCTGTAATTGAGAGGGGGATGGCAGCCTCTTAAAAGAGGTCTAGAAGCACCTGACTTGTTGTAGGAGAGGGCGGCAGCTTCAATCCTCAACACACAAGAAATTACGGCATATAACCACCCTTCAACAAAACTTATGGCAGCTTAGAAGAACCCTTGACATCATCAATCAAGAGCAGGCAGCAATAATGAAAACTGGACTGATATAGAAGGCTGAACTGTCACAAGAAGACCACAACTACTGTTGCAAAGGAAAGCCACATCAAGCATAGAGAAATCCGCCTCACTTAGAAGAGATCATAAAAGGAGAGTGGAGTGAGTGTAAGCGAATAGCAAAGGGGAAGGTTCTTATTTATACTTTTAGGTAGGGTTAGGCTAATGAAAAATAATAATTAAAATAACATGTTTAATTAATATAAATATTAATTAAATATATTATAATTAAACATTTAATTAATATTTTTCATATTAACCCTTAAAACACAAAACAAACCCCCAAACGAACTCAAGCTCAAAAACCAAGGGTGGGGGGTTTAGGAGAGGTTTACTTGGTGGCAAGACATGTCCATATATTTCTCAAGGTGACTATTTAACTTTATCATCACTGCATATGGGATACATCCCTCATGTGGTCATGCCCATCTTCAAAATCTCTCCCAGGTCCTGTGGACCATCCTGGAAGAGAGGAAGATGATCACACACCAACAAATCTTGGTATTACATCAAGAACTACCTGATCAAGGACCAGGTTGCTCCAGAACATATCTGGGGTCTTATCCACCAAGGTACAAAACCAAAGATCAACCCATGCTGTAGACATGGGTACCCTGGAACACATCCTGGGGCCCTAAACATATCTAGGGACTTAAACTGCTTGGTTCCAGACCAAGAACCCCAATCATCTATTGGGGGCTCTCTCAAGGGTCTTTACTGCTTGGTCCCAGACCAAGAACCCCAGTCATCTACTGGGGGCCCTCACAAGGGTCTTTTGCCATGTCTCTGACTGTTGGTCCCAGACCAAGAACCCCAGGAGTGCACTGGGGGCCCTAGATCTCGGCTAGGGTCTTTGCCATCCTCCCGGAGAATGGCTCTTGCAGCTGCTTTAAATTCAACACTCCCTCTTAGCAAGAGAGGCATTCTCAGCTACACTAAGCTTGTTATGAAAGTATACAAACTTCGTCAAGGACAGTGGCTTGGTAAAAATATTTGTCGTCTGTTCAGTCATCGGAACATACTGAATGCTAAGAACGTTCTTTTGTACCATGTCCCGGACATAGTGATATCTCATCTCAATGTGTTTCGACCTGTCGTGAAACACTGGATTCTCGGTTAGCTTTATACAACTCTGATTGCCACAGTGAATGATTGTAGGTTCAAGCTCTGAACTGAACAAGTCTAAAAGTAGCTTCTTAAGACACACTGCTTCTCTGCTAGCAACACTTGCAACAATGTATTCTGCGTCTGTAGTGCTTTGGGCTATGGAGCCCTGTTTCCTGCTGGACCAAGAAATCATTGTCGAACCCAAACTAAAGCAATATCCGGAAGTGCTCTTCCGATCCACTGTACTGCCCATTCAATCTGAATCTGTAATTCATGAAGCATTACACCTCCACTGAAAGTGTATCTGAGACCAAAAGCTATAGTTCCCCGAACATATTTCAGAATATGCTTAACAACAATCATATGTATATACACATGAACTGGCTAAGGCCATTTTCCACGTAACAAATGTCCGGTCTAGTATGTATGAGCTACATCAATGACCCTTGACCCAATGATCTGTTGGTATAAAGTGGGGTCTTCTGGTTCTGAACTAGTAACCTGATCTTGGAGTTTCTTTAGGTTAGAGATCATTTGTGTGGTCATGGACTTACAGTTCATCATGCCAAAACAATGGAGCACATCAACTGCATATTTGCTCTTGTGAGAGAAACATCTCACCCGGTTTCTACCACACCTCCAAGCTCAGAAAGTAATGTAAAAGACCCAAGTCTTTCATTTCAACTTCTGTTGAAGAGCTCCATGTTAGTCTGAGCTATCAAAAATTTCCTTTCCTATAAGGAACAAATCATCCTAAGATAACATGATGATTTTGGATAATCGTTATATAGAGATAAAACTATTGGTGAACCTAAGACTTTGTAGAGAGACTGCCAATACTTTCATACCAAGCTCTCGGAGCTTGTTATAATCCATGGGATTCTTTCCCATGGATAGCCTCTTGCTTAACTTCACTGTTAAGAAGAAATCTTAACATCTATCAGATGAAGTTTCCAAATCAAAAACTGCGACAAAAGATCCTGATGGAAGTAAGGATCTTGTCATAGATAATCCCTTCTTTCTGAGAGAAATCACGAGTCACAAATTTAACCTCAATACAACCATCTGTTGTAGGCTTTATCTTATAAGGCCATTGGAGCTTACCACTGATTTGTCACGAGGTCTTTGAAACACTGCCCATAGATCATTCTTCAGAATTGATTCATATTCTTCTATCATAGCATCTTCCGACACTTCAAATGTGGAAGGTTCTGAATCAATCACAAGATTCAGTTTAGCTATAAGGCTGTAGTACTTATCTAGTTTCTTGCTTTTTTTGAAAGTGCCCTTAGGTGCTGAATGCTTTTATGCTTCCTTTAGTATTTCTCGGCACCAGACTGGTTTCCTTTTAATAGGAGGTATCTCCATTGGAAACTCAATAGCATCCATTGAGGAATCCCCTGGAAGTTCTGAGGTTTTCTCCCTCTGCTCATCTGGAAGAGGAGAATCTGACAAATCAAGTGGTGGAGCTTCCTGCTCCTTTGAACCACAAGGAAGTTCTCTGGCCCAATGAAAAGCTGCCTCTTCATGAAAAGTCACGTCTCTGCTTACTTCGATGAACTTTTGACTTGGGATATAAATCTTGTAAGCTTTTGAGGTTTCACTGTATCTTATAAAAGTTCTTTTTTTTTTTGGATGGCTCTAGCTTAGTCCTCTTCTCTTTTGGGATGTGAGTATAGACTGGATTGCCAAAGATTCTCAAGTGATCAACTGAGGGCTTAATTCCGGTGAAAACTTTTTCAGGAGTTTTCGCTTCAAGGGCTTTGTGCGGACATCTATTCTGAATGTAGACTGCAGTACTGGAAGCCTCGGCTCAAAGATATAAAGGTAAGTTTTGGTCATACATCATGGCCCTGGTTGCTTCACAAATAGTTCTGTTATTTCTTTCAACAACCCCATTCTACTGGGGGTTGTACGACACATTTAGCTCCCTCTTAATTCCAGAAGCTCGACATAGTTCATCGTATTTGAAGGAGTCAAATTCTTTACCATTATCTGTCTTGAAAACTCAGATGTGTTCGCCTGTTTGATTTTCAACAAGATTCTTGAAATCTTGAAATCTGCTAAAAGATTTATCTTTAGTTTTTAAGAAATAAATCAAAGTTTTACGAGAACAATCATCAATAAAAATGATATAGTAAATACAACCATTCATATATGTTGCAGTCATGGGCCCACAAAGATCAGAATGAATTAGATCTAAAATGCCATTTGATTTTCTATTACTGAGAGAATAGGGTTTCTTTGTATTCTTACCAAGTGCAGAACCTCTACAAACACTATTATGCTCAACAGAAAATATTGGCATACCTGTCACCATCTTTTGCAAACCTGGAAGTGCGTTGTAGTTGAGATGTCCAAGTCTTTTGTGCCAAAGCTCGTAGGTATTTACCGTTTTGTGAGCTAGGGCTTGAACAACCTATCCTGAAATTTTATAAAGTCCACTTCCATGAGTTCCAATAGTTATAGCAGTGCTTATATCTTCATTTGAGGACCACATGAAGGCCTTCCCTTTGGAGAAAGCTATTGAGTAACCTCTACTTTCTAAAACTGGAACAAAGATTAGATTTTTCTTTAGACCAGGGACATAAAGAATTTCATCAATGTGAAAGATATTACCTGATTGAAGTCAGGACGAGGTAGATCCAAAACCTTTTATGTCATAGGTGCCATCATCACCTAGTTCCACCTTTGCCTTGAATTTCTTGTCTTGATAGTTTGCAAGGTTTTGTTTGAAACCTGCCATGTGTCTGGAAGCACCACTGTCTATTAACCAAATCTCCTTTGACTTGGTAATAGTGACGAAAAGAGCTGAGATAAGATAACATTCTTTTTGTTGTTCTTGCTCTTTGGTGGCAACCTTGGTTTGTCTTCTTTGAGGCTCCTCTTGAGGTTTAGCCTCTTCAGTAGCAAAGGCTTGGAATCTTCCTCTTCTTTTTTGCTGAGAGGGAGGATTCCTGCAATCTCTTGCATAATGCCCTAGCTTATTGCAGTTAAAACATTTAACTTTAGATAAATGAGGATTGAGATGAGATAACTTACCTTGAGGTTTCTTACCTTTGCCTTTAGCTTGAGAGAACTTCTTCCATTTCTTGGTTTTAGCTGAAAGGGCATGATCCCTTAGAAGTGAAGACTCATTTCTACTTTTAAGTCTTCCTTCTTCTTCTAAACAGTCATGCCATAATCTGTCAAAGTTAGGCTGGACTTCTTTTCCATTTACAGATGCAAGAAAAACTCCCCATGACTCGGGAAGTCCATCAAAAGAAGTTTGCACGAGGTCATCATCATCTACAAGAACTCCAATTGCAATAATATGATCTTTAGTTTGAGCAATTTTGGAGAAGAAGGTAGCAACTGAATCATCTTTTCCCATTCTCAAAGTATGTAGTTGTTTCTTCAATATTTTTTTTTGAGTTGGTGCTTTCTTTTCATAGAGGTTTGCCAAAGCATCAAAACATTATTTGACAGTCCTTAGGTGACCAATGATGGGCATCATGCTGTCCTTAACATAATAAAAAATGATTCTCTTAGCCTTGGCTTGTTTCTTTCTGTATGTTGCCCTAGCTGTGTTTGAAGTGGGTTCTTCAATTATCCTAGTAATCAACTCTTCTAGTTTATTCTCTTCAAGAATGTTTACTATTCTGGATTTCCAAGCATTGAAGTTGGAGGCCCCTATAAGTCTGTCTTCAACTTTAACTGATGTGGAGGCCATGCTGAGATTAGTTTAGATCTATACTCAGAACTACTGTTTTAATCTGTTTTGTTGTGATCAGTCTAGGTCTAATTCAGAAATCCTATAGATTTATCTATCTTGCTCAGAAATAGTTTTGTTTGGATCTAATCATTGTTTATGATCAGAATCAAAATGACAGTTCAGATCTGAGTGTTGTGCACACTCATAATTTGTTTAAATGTTCAAATCTAATAGCTGTTCACTTCCTGATTAGATTTCCTAAGTTCAGATTTAACTATCTAGCTCTCTATAGTTCAGATCTCCTATTGTATTGTTTTACTGTTTTAAGGTTTAATTTATTGTTGTTCTATATAATTGAGAATTTAAAAGACTGTAATTTTCTAGTTTACTTCCCTAATTCTAATAGATACTCTCTAAGTCATGTAAAGAGTATGAGGTGGATGGGGGTGTAACTTCCAGGCATGAGGTTTCTTGACATACAAGGGCTCATATTGTCTCATTTATGGGTGCCTTTGTAGAGGGTGTGCTTGCTCTTGAGTTACCAACTATTTATGTGCATTTTTCCTAGACCTTGTTTTAGCCATCATTCCAATCCCTGCTTTCATTTATTTGTAATTTGCTAGTTTCCTTTATAAGGTTTCAAGCTTTAGTATTTGCAATTTGGGATTGAGGCGGGCATCGAGTAGGTAGAGCTCAAGTTTGGAGCGACTTTTGATGGTCCTCATTTATTGTGTTTACTTTCTTTTTAGGATTAATTTCTTATTCTCTTATAGCAGCTGCAATCTACCTTTGTGCTGTCAGCCCCTCTTCCCATGAAATGAGGTACAAGCCCTTCTTGGGTTAATACGTCCGAAAACCCAGAAGATGAGGAAACAAAAAGGATAAGAAATGTGGAAAGTGGCAAGTATGGATGGGATGGTATGATGACTCTTCAAGGAGATCCCTCAGTAGCAACCCTATTCTCGAGAGAGACCTACTTTACTAGGACAACATGTCAACCACCAAGGTGAAATGAGGCAAAAGGTATAATTTCCAAGCAAACGTTTTCAAAATCAAGAAAACACCCTTTGCAACATGTTCAAATGCTTCATTTATTAGAATGACACTTTCCACAAAATCAGATTGTTTACCTCATGGATCAAGACCTGTTGTCCTATGTGCGCCAAACTAGTGTGGTGGATGCTGTTGCCATCTATCAAATAGTGACTTGTGGTGATATAGGGGACTTTTCCTACTCTTTTGCCTCTTGGTACACCATGTCTGCAACGTGAGGGCCTCAAGACATCATCTCCTTAGTTATCCCTAGGAATGGGGGATAACACTCCTCACAATGGATTGTCTCTTTTGTCATATGTAATGGATTCTACATCAGCAACCTCGTCGAATGGTTCTCGAATTGGTTGATCTCCCCAGGTCAAGATGTTTTCTGAACTCCTTGGTGTATAAAAATGCCCCATGACCGGTGCCTTATCTTTTTCTACCATTTTTGCTTGCTTTTCAACTAGTTCTACCCCCATGTCTGCACTTTGATCTTTGCATGGTTGGTCACCTTACTTTTCTGCTATTGGACTTGTATGCAATTGGTCTTTGACTGGTACCTGAGCCACTAATGGTATATCAATTTCATCATTTATAGTTTGAATAGGATTTTGTGTCCTTCTAGTTGTTTCAGATGCAGTTTCCCCTTATTGTTTTTCGACTTAGGAGTTTTGCTAGCCTCTTCGTTCTTTTCTAACTCTGGGGTTATGTCAGCTGCCTCTTGTTGTTGATCCTTCAGAAGGTTCATGGGCTGCTTCTCCCGTTGGTTCTTGAGTTTCTCTTTCGGCATTTGGATTTTGAGATGTTTTTTCAACACTTAGATTGGATTCATTCTCTATTGGGACCTCTGTCTTTACTACCTCCTCCTCATCATCCTGTGTTAAATCTATTATATTTTGAGGAGGGATTTCTGCAGGATGAGCATCTATTGACTGATCAGTAGGTTTTTCTGTAGGTTGTGGTGCTTTCTTCATCTCCTTGGCTTTCTCTATTTCTTGTTGTGTCTTCAACTTTTCTTCTTTCTTCTCCTCTTCTTTCTTTTTCAGTAAAGCCTAGGCTTTCTTTTTCTCTTCTTGTTGCCTCAAAAATCCCTGCACTCCCTAGTAATCCTTTTCTAACCCTTTCTTATCTTTCTCTACTTGGTCTTTCTTTCTTTGCTCTTGTTTCCTATTCAACTGCTCAATTTTTTGTTTAAGCTCCCATTCTCGGGCTGCACTATTTTTCTCTTCTTTGATGTCCTGGCACTTAGTGTCTTCCTTCAGCCGAAGTTCTTCAACTCTTCTAGCCTCCTCTGCCTCTTTCAACTTTAACCCCCTGAGTCATAACTTCTATATGTTCATCTAGAGAAAGGGACTTGAAGATCGTGATATCAGGAGTAGCTTTTCTTCCTAAGATTTGAGCCCAATTTTGTGCATCTTCAATACATACCTCTTCCCATTTTTCGTGGGTGTAAGGCTAATGATAAGAACTTGCTCAGCATGCTTGAGCACCAAACCCTTGTGGTCATTCCTATTGTATCTTCTAGGGTCTAATTTGTATTCCACATGACGTAAACCCTCCTGCCTGGCCTGTGGAGTGTCCTTGACAAAGTAATATCCAAGCTGAAAGCCACAGGGAATGAAAACTCTTTTTTTGTCTTTGACCAAGGAAGCATTGAACCCTTGAAAATGGTTTGGTAACAAATTTCCCCTAGGACCACCTTGTCAGGAACATATGTGGGTAACAAGTGAGGGGAGCCAGTTGCTCCAAAAATTCTAATGTATGTATGTTTCTCTTCAATATACCAATTCCTGATAAGTAACATCTTCTTTGCTTGTTTTGATAACCTTGGACATTCTTAGCGAAAGATTAGGAAACAAATACGAGCCAAGAATAGGTCACATATCATAGAGTAAGACTTTTTATACTTATTTTCCCACATCATGCTGAAATATAAGTGAACAAGGGGTTCTGACATATGTTGTCTTATTCATCTCAAAAAAGGCATTTTGTGCACACATAACGTCTAACAAGTAAGTGGCCATGTAGAATGAGGGCACTTCACCTGGCAATGGGTTTTGAACCTGTTTAATTTGACCCCTAAGTTGTTTTGCAATGATGGCACCCCAATTGAACATTTTCCCCGTAGCAGCTACTATGTATGCTTACGACACCGATGCCTAAGTGAACCGCGAGCAATCCTTCTCCCCATATAGCCAGAAAATCAAGATCATAACGTACATATAGGGTTCCCTTGGACCTGTCACAGTGTACCACCCTAAAGACTGATTGAAGAATTTCCTGTTTTCCTTTCACCAACTGGCCACTATCTTGACCACATCATGCTGCCTATGAAATGCTACCACAAAATCATTGTTGAGTAATGGGTCTGGTTTAGACAGCTTGTAATACTTGCTAATTTCCACACAGAGAAACATGCCCACACACTGCACTTGTTCATCGTTAATTATGCAGTTTTTATTGTCATTATGGCTAATAATCCATTTCAATGTAACAAAAAACAAGAGTCATTGTTGCAACCATATGTAGCTGAGAACATCAGACATTTGAAAAATCCTTGTCATCGATTGCTCTGATGGCTAGGTCGTTGTGCGGTGTTGATGCAGGGTAATCTTCATCCCTTATCTTAAAGAATAGTTCATTCCATGTAGGAAGGAGAACCTTTGTTCCGGTGGTTCTCTCAGTGTCTCTGTATAATCATATAATGGTGGCTGTACGAAAACCTTTTTCAAAGGAACTCTGATCAACGGCTCTACATTCTTTAGCGTCTCCGATCCCTCCAATGGTATAGGAGAAGATGCTTCACCAAGCTCTCTCCCTTTTCCTTTTGGTTTCTTCACGGACTGTTGAGTGGTGGTTCTTCTTGGTGACATCTTTCCTGTCAAAGAAACCAGTCATTAGGACATATCAATCGCTTTGAATCCCAAAAAAGAAGTAGCAATGATGAAGCACTGAATGCAAACCTGTTCAGAGAAGAATTTTAACAGAAGAGAACTTACTAGAATCGATGATGTAGAAAAAATAGATGCAGCAGATCAAACAATCCAATTGTTGTTTCCACGACTTGACTCTCAAATCAATCACTTAGCTTTAAAGCAGAATTCTTCTCTGTAGCACATTCTCGAACACTTGATCACAAATGACATAAACAACAACCTGAGCTCAAATTTAAAGGACCTAGGGATAAATCCCAGACGCAATCTTGATCATTTCAGCGGGATCCTATAGATCTGCAGGTTTAAATGCCACCATTAACCGCTATATTCGAATTTAAAGCAGCTTTGATGATCAGTAGCATGGATTTATCTCACTTTCTAACTTATCGGCACTTTCGAAAATTGTTGCATTTGGTGCAGCTTGTTTCTGTTATCAGGGGTTGGCAGTTGTGTATCGGTGGTTCCTAAAATGTGTTATTTGACACTTTTCTCCGAACCCCTGAAAGAATATTTAGAGCATATTCTCTCTGTCCTATCAGTACGCTTTGTTTCGCTTATCGGGAGTCGGAGAGAAATGTTTGACATCATCTAGAGTAAACCTTTGAAAAGAATATTCCTTTGGAGATTCTATTGAAGTGTTAGGAAAAAATGTTCAAGAAACCTTATCATTGACTGTCAATTTGACCATCGACATGCTTTGGTTGTTTATCGGGAGTCGGCAAAAAGGTGTATCAGAGGTTTTAGGATTTGTGTCATTTGACACTTCTATACCAACCCCTGATTGCATTTTCAAGGAATATTCTCTTTTTGGGTTTATCGGCTTTCGGTGTAAAATGTTATTCGTTACGAATTCGACAATGCTTATCTTTCCCCTGACCCCCGTTAAACCTATTGGCCTGTCAGGGAAAAGTATGTGTTGGTATTGGCACTTATAGAAGAAGAAATCTTTAAAAAAAATTCCCAATGCCGACAAGCCTATCAGTACTTCTAGAAACAACAATTTTTCTCTTTGAATTTTCTGACATATTTGATTTTTTTTGCTCTGTTTTGAAATGCATATTTTTTTGGCTTTTGGGTGAATAGATGCATAGTTATTTTTTAATTATAAACATGAAATGATGGAAAAGATAAAAAATCTGAAGAACGAAAACCTATTAAACAAAAGTGGTACCCAAAAATGCAATTTGTTTTTAGGGTGTGTTGTGTACTCAACAGGGTATTGATATATAAAATGTATTAAATGTCCCTTGTACAAAAGTTTATGTAGCATTGGAATCTGGGTGTCTTCAATTTATAAGACCTAGTTCATATTTACCATAAGGTGGTAATTAACTGCTGCATAATTTTGCAAGCAAATTTGTTCATATTTTGTTTGTTACTCATTTCTTCTTTCTTGTGCTTGAAGGGTGCGCTTTCACTATGGACATCCTGACGTATTTGATAGATTGTTTCACCTCACAAGAGGTGGGATAAGTAAAGCTTCAAAAGTTATCAACTTAAGTGAGGACATTTTTGCAGGTAAGTTTTTTGTGATTTTTCTATGCCCCTGATAATTATTTACCTTAATATATTTTGATTGAGTTACACGTTTTTATATGGATGGATACATATGAACTTTATCTTTTTCTTCGTAGGATTCAATTCTACACTACGGAAAGGAAATGTAACTCATCATGAATACATGCAAGTGGGTAAAGGTCGTGATGTGGGTCTCAATCAAATATCACAATTTGAGGCAAAGGTGGCAAATGGGAATGGTGAACAGACTTTGAGTCGTGATATTTATCGGCTTGGACACCGGTTTGACTTTTTCCGAATGATGTCGTGCTATTTCACTACTGTTGGGTTTTATTTCAGTTCTCTGGTAGGTAGAAATTGCACTCAGCTTTTCAACTTTTGTCATTTGAGTATGTTTTTGCATCCCATCGACTGTTCAGCAGTTTAACTCAGGAATTACCTTGCAGAATAGCCCGATTCAGAAGCACTCTTCTGAAATGTCAACAATTTGTTCTGGTATATGTATTGCAGGTGACTGTTCTTACAGTGTATATTTTTCTGTATGGTCGATTGTATCTGGTTTTGAGTGGACTTGAAAGAGCAATGATACATGAAGCTGCTGTACAACATAATAGTTCTCTTGAAGCAGCCCTTGCTTCACAATCATTTGTCCAGCTTGGTCTGTTAATGGCCTTACCTATGGTGATGGAGATTGGCCTAGAACGAGGATTCCGCACAGCCTTAAGTGATTTCGTGGTCATGCAGCTGCAGCTGGCCTCGGTTTTCTTTACTTTCTCTCTTGGGACAAAGACGCATTATTATGGCCGAACATTACTTCATGGTGGAGCAAAATACAGAGCTACTGGGCGTGGTTTTGTTGTCTTTCATGCCAAGTTCGCAGATAACTACCGCTTCTACTCACGTAGTCACTTTGTCAAAGGACTTGAGTTGATGTTGCTCTTGATTGTGTACAATGTCTATGGCCAGTCATATCGTAACACTCTAGCCTATATCTTAATCACTTTTTCCATGTGGTTTATGGTTGGGACGTGGCTATTTGCACCTTTCCTGTTTAATCCTTCTGGATTTGAGTGGCAAAAAATTGTAGATGACTGGACAGATTGGAACAAGTGGATCAACAACCATGGAGGTATTGGTGTGCCGCAGGAAAAGAGTTGGGAATCCTGGTGGGATGAGGAACAGGAGCATCTCAAGTATTCAGGCTTGCAGGGACGGATTTGGGAGATATTGTTATCACTTAGATTTTTCCTCTACCAATACGGAATAGTTTATCACCTAAATATTGCACATGACAACAAGAGTGTTCTGGTATGATTTGTACATTTTCTAATCAGTTCCCGTTATTGTTAAAATATGCTTCATCATTCACTGGAGTGATCATGATGGTATGTCTTTTTTGGACTCTAATGTTTGTCTTATAAACAAAATCCAGGTATATGGACTATCTTGGCTTGTCATTGCAATTGTTTTAGTGGTATTGAAGGTAGACAATCCTGCTACTTAACTTTTTTGTTTAATCTTACCAGTTTGGAGGGGAATAATTCCCAAAATATGGTTTTTCTGTATGGATGTTGCTCTTAGTTTCCTTGACAGAAAACATTGTTATGATATTAATCATCTGTATCTCACTCTAAACTGCTTGGCAATAGGTTTTGATATTTCTTTTTATAAATCTTATTTGTATACTATTTTGTTCTATTTTTGCACCCATAGGCTGTAGCGATGGGGAGGCAGAGGATCAGTGCAGATTATCAGCTCATGTTCCGGCTTCTGAAGGGGCTTCTGTTCATTGGTTTCGTTTCAATTCTCATTATTCTCATAGTTGTCTGTGGCTTAACTGTAGCAGACTTGTTTGCATGTTTCCTTGCATTCATGCCTACTGGATGGGCCTTGCTGCAGGTAGTTGGCATTGATGAATTTGCATTCTATCTGTCAGCTATTTTTCTAATTGCAATTGGGAGTTGGTTGTAGTTTATACTTATTAGCTTAATGTCTGGATTTTGTGCATGTGTAGATTGCACAAGCCTGCATGCCTCTATTTCAGCACACTGGATTTTTGGAGTCAATTCGTGCCCTTGCTCGTGGCTATGAATATGTAATGGGACTCCTACTTTTTACACCAGTTGCTATATTGGCTTGGTTTCCATTTGTATCCGAGTTCCAGACCCGTTTGCTCTTCAATCAGGCCTTCAGTAGAGGCTTGCAAATTTCACGTATTCTCGCTGGTAGGAAAAAAGATTGGTCTTCTACAAGCAAAGAGTAATATGCTGCGCTCTCATGTATATTCATCTGGTAAGATTCCAGGTCTTACGTGAATGCGGTTTGACGGCCTTATTGTCTACCTAAGTTGAGAAATCTGTAGATAGTTAAGTGCAACATTCCTCTTATTGAAGGACTGTAGTATCTTCTTAACATTTGCAAATTCCTGCGTTGATAAAACTCATGACATGGCATTACCTAATGTTGCAGTCTTTGTGATCTCAAGAGTGGTGGATGAGCAAGATCATGTTCAGCTCATATTTGAGCAATTCTATCCGATATTTGTATGAAATATCAATATTTCTGTGTCAATGAAAGTGGCTGGGTAATTGGCAAAGTTGCAGATGTATGCTTTGTAGAATGGAGGTGACTCTGAAGTAATTTTCGCATTATAAAGTAAGGAGGTAGCAATTAAGATGTAAAATCATGGGTTTTAAACATTATGTTTAACTTGTAAATATTGGAACTGGAAATAGGTTATTGGTTTATAGTAAGTTAATTTTTCTTGAAGTGTATCCCATTTCAAAAATATGCAACCAATTCTATTTTGCAAAGAAAAACTGAACAGGTTTTAAAATTCCTTAGTGTTCCACAGGGATGCATCACCTACGGTAGGGACCGCATTCCCTGTGCGTTTGGGATGAGGGTAGTCCAGTGGCAATGAGGGTGTTTCCTTCCCAAGATGACATTTCAGGGATGCTTAGAACTGGAAGTAACTCTGAAACACGGCCTACTTCTAGATGACCCCTTCCCAAAAAAGAGTGCCGGATTTTTAATTGATTCAAATATCATTGTTTAATTAGGGTGTATTATTTATTTATGTTTTCTTACATCTAAATTTTAAATTTTTATTATTCTATGTGGAGTCCCTTGTTGAGGACCCCAAAATTTCTAATGATGCTCCCTATAATTTTAGGGGCTTCTACACACAAATCCTGGATACGTTCCCATCTGCATGCATCCCCATGCCTAGAAACTTGGTGGAACACCAAAACTTCCATTTTATTATCAAATTGTGGAGATCTAACATGGTTTTCTCCTTCATTATTATATATTATTAGGAATTTTGGGCATCTATGGGCAATTCATTTGCAAGATCTTTAAAATCTTATGGGACAAGTCAACAGTTTAAACTAAAGCTATTCACACTGGTAAATTCTAATTAGAACATTTATATATAATACTTGTCTTTGTTTTTTTTATTTTGTTTACTAAAAGTGGCAAAACCTATCATAACTTAATGGTTAACCGGTATTGAGGACAACCATCACCGGCTGTTATCCGCAAATGTATGCTAACTCATCATCGTTATTCAAAGAAAACCACATTCCCTGAAATAACTCATTGGTGGTCCGTAAGGGGGTAGACTTCCACTCTTGCTAGATGCATTTGGGTCTTGGGTTGTTACATGTTTCCTTCCTTATGTCTGAGGAAAACAAGCTCTTAGCCAATCAAAAATAGTTTTATGTTAAGATGAGCTCTTAGCCAATCAAAAGCAATTTTAGGTCTTACTCTAGGACCAAAGGCGGTTTTAGCCTAGATAATATCCACAAGAAAACTAGTTTCCCTTTTGGCCATCATTGAAGCTATGCGGTCATGTGGTTTCTAGTAGCATCTAGCGTTGATGTCATACATGAGACTAGATACTACTGCTGGTTACAGTTTAACCTCTTGCCCAAGAGTAGTCTTTGTTGTTTTGTCTATGTTGGATAATTATTTATTGCGCTTTCATTATTGCTTAAAATTAAATGCAAATTTACACCAAACATGGATTTCAATTTGTCAAGATAAACTTGCCATATATTTTTAATTGTTGAAGGTTATAGTTATGGAGGAATGTTACACATGCTCTCCTTGCTTGTAGAAAACTCTATATGCCTCTTGATATATGCAAACTAATTTTTGTGTTTGATGTTACACTTATTAAAGAATGTTACACACCCATATACTTTTAAATTGTTGAAGGTTATAGTTATGGAGGAATGTTACACATTCTCTCACCTTTAGAAAACTCTATATGCCTCTTGATATATGCAGATGTTACATTTATTGAAGAATGGTACACACCCATATATTTTTAATTGTTGAAGGTTATAGTTATGGATGAATGTTACACATGCTCTCCTTGCCTTTAGAAAACTCAAACTCTTTATGCCTCTTGATATATGCAAACTAATTTTTTGTGTTTGATGTTACACTTATTGAAGAATGTTACACACCCTCTACTTGCCTTTTGAGATCTCCATATGCCTCTTGATATGTACAAATTATTCTTTTTGTGTTTGATGTTACACTTATTGAAGAGTTATACACCCCCTACTTGCCTTTTGAGATCTCCATATGCCTCTTGATATGTACAAATTATTGTTGGTTGATGTTTATCCATTCTCTTAAGCAAATGGATTCCCCAACAAAGGAAATTGATTTGAAGTAATAAGCTATTTGGTGCTGGATTTAACCAAAGATGGCAAGGGATGCACGTGTCTATTAAATTTTTCTACAAATATGATTATTATTTGTGAAATATGTCATTAGGTAAAGGCAAGTCCCAAAGAATAGATTACGTTTGTTTAGGTTAGTCACAACTTTGGTAGATCAAACTCCACTCTCAAACACATACGTTATGGAGCTTTTATATTGTACCAAACCTTCTATTATCCATATCTTTGAGGCATTTTTACATTGTAATTGAGTGTGATTTTAAGGTTGATTATCTTCCTCATTTGTTTGCATTTTGATTGGATAGTGATATTGCTTGACCGGCGTAGGCTAAAGGCCAAACAAAACGGACCTTTGCCGGCAGTCGTATATCGTATGGCGGTATGGCGTCTACGATATACGACATGGATCGTTCATGGATGACCAATACAATGCATTAATGGCACGATCTTTTGAATTTTGTAATGGCGCCTAGAATCAATGCCCATTCAAATTTTGAATTTTTAAATCCGCCCAGCCTATATTGTGTTTCATTGGAAAGTTTGAAGCAAAAGTTTGGGCGTTGCAGAGAGATTTATCTTCAGAGAGATTTGGTGGGTTGCAAGTCCAGCCATTGTAGGCACCGCTTTGCAGTATCATCGTCGTCGTCGTCCTGGTCGGGGTTCAATTGCAGCTTTAATGTATTGGAGTTCTTCATCGACATCGATGGCAGAAACAGAGGTCCAATTGGATACACGGGCAGTAATCCCTCCATCTCCTTTCCGCTCCAGAGGGCGTCGATAAACAGAGCTTCGAGCTAGGAGAACGTATTGACGAGAATACCCGAGGACTTGGTGAGATTGGTGCCGCTGGAAATGAAGACTCTGTAGAAGATGCGGCTTTTGCTCTTAAGAGCTTGTGCGATCTGGGTGGTGGGAAACGGAGGGAATGCGGGGATATTCAATATCAATTCCTCGTCGCTGAAGTCGTAGCCCTGAGAGACCAAAACGGGGGCGTAGAGCGCAAAGCCAAGCGTAAATGTTGAAGCCGTGAAGAGAATGTAATTAGGGAGTTCGAGCTTGGCGGTGGCCTGTAAAGTAGGAGTCAGCACCGGGTCCGTAATAATGGCAAAAATTGGAGGCCGCGATGCCAAAGAGTTGAGTAGATTGGTGATGAGGAGTTCTTCGGGGGCTTCCATGGAGCGCCCAATGGCTTCCCACTGCGCAAAAAATGGATCATCGTCCTTTCTTCCCTCGGATGACAAAGATCGAATCTCGAGCTGAACCACGCGAATGTGGAAACCCGAAGAAGCGATGCCCTGGACGTGTGCGTTTTCAGAAGGAGAAACATTGCCTTTGGTTGTGATAAATGTGTCAGAGAAGCCGCAGTTGGCTGCTAAAACTCTTGCTAGATGCAGAAAGGGCATGAAATGGCCCATTCCGGCCGAGAGAAACATGGCCACGTGATCGTTGTTCCTGTTTGCGACGCGAAGGAAACTGAAATCTGCTATTTCAGCAAGGCCAGTAATCCATTACACAGAAATGAAGCTGTTAGATTCTTTTTCACCTTTTCTTTTACACAGAAATACATGAAAATTACTCGGAACCGACACTACTCAAGCAGAAGCAAATTATCTTCACCTTAGAAGATCTCATGGAATCAACAGACAATTTTCATGAAAGCAATAAGCTTGAAAGGGGGGGCTTTGGCTCTGTATACAAGGTAACTTCTACTTATTATTGTTCTTTTAAAAGAAAAACATAACAGCGATTTACAAATCTAAAACATATGTAGCAAATCAGCAGGCGATAATTAACAAAAAAAATACATTTAGATATTATACAGATCTGCGGAGAAACACTGAAACACTCATTAGATTGTGAGGTGCAATTTGCAATTTTAGGGCATCCTTCCCTATAATCTTATTATTCTGTGACGGTTTAGCAGTGACCAGGACAGAGTGACTAGTACTTTGCCTCTGGAGACTGAGTCTTGTTTGTATTCAGGCAAAGAGGCAGAGATATATCTAATTGAATTCATAAATATATGAAAGTAAAAATAAATTTGACAGCCATAAAAAAATCTTAGCCTATAATCCCCGAAAAACGTGCTGGTTAGCTTGCAATGGTAATTAAAATGAGTTTTTTTAATAAACAGTGTTTTAATCTTGGGGACCAATCATGGCTATAGTTTGTTCTTATTTTGGCTTTCACATCCACTTTAAGTGGGTCCGCATACTAAGCAGATCTATGAACTTTAATATAAAGAACATATTGTGTATATTTGATCGAATGAAATTTGCAAGAAAATGTTAAAAATATTTTATAATAAAATTAAATGGAAAGAAAATATTTTATAATAATAATAATAGTTCTAAATTTTATAAATTAATATGACATTTTTTCAAATTTTATAAATTAATATAATATATTTTTTCAATAATTATATATCAGTGTTTTCTAATTTTATAATAATTTATATTTTTTAACTGTTATAATTTAATAATATAAAATAACTTTATAATCATATATATTTTTAATTATTTAATAATAAAGAAAGTAATAATTATATATTAGTGTTTTCTAATTTTATAATAATTTATATTTTTTAATTGTTAGAGTTTAATAATATAGAATAACTTTATAATCATATGTATTTTTAATTATTTAATAATATAGAAAGTTAGATATTAGTATTTTCTAATTTTATAATAATTTATATTTTTTTAATTATTTAATAATATAGAAAGTTAGATATTTATTGATTTGAAATTTTGATGATTTAATAAATTTATTTTATTATAATAGAATTTTGTTTATAATTAATTTTTTGTAAAATTTTGTTCATATTTAATTTTTTTTATTGAATTGCAATTAAAAGTATCTATATGCTACAAGATTAACTTACTTTATCACATATCTTATCACTAATCACTAACCTAAAGAACACCATGATACTTAGTATTCACCACTACCAAGTTCATACATAACTAATCATAGATATAGGAATTACTTTAGAATTCTTCTTTTATATTCTACATTAATAACTTATTCTCTTTAGTTTTCAAATAACTAGTATCTCAAATTTTATAACAAATGTATAGTTACCTACATTGATCTTCAATTCACAAACTTTAAAACTCATTGTTTCAATTTTTTTCCATTATCCTCGTTAACCTCTTTGACCTCTTCTCAATAATAGCCATCTTATTGTGTTTTCACTTCTAGTATCACTAGCTCTTAATAGAGTAAATGAATTTTATGTCACCTTGAAGTATCATAAACCACAATCATATCCATAGGAGTACAAGCAAACTACAACTAAGGTTAACATTGAGGTCATTGCATAAAAATCCGTAAGCAAACTACAACCATGATTAGCATTGGGTCATCACATAAATATCCATATATAGTGATTGATGATAAATTTTATTTTATGTTTATTAGTGGTTGGTAGCATTAGAATTCTCAAAGCACTTCCAATTATCATTTTGACATTTAAAGCTATACTAATGTATCTTATTACCTTACTATATTTTAATGAGTAACTGGATATTTTCATCATATCTAATATTTGTAATAATACTAGTCTTCATAAACTTTTAATTCGTCAAAATTACAAAGATCAAATCTTCTCTCCAATATTTTTGAGAATACAAAAAAAATTATAAAGCAAACAAAATAATTTCTCACAAATTATTTTCTTAAGGTCCAATAGACCAAAGTTGGTCTTGATGGATGATAATCATCATCATCATTGGCAACAAAAATACACAATGACGAACAAATTGACATAAAACACTAACACTCAATGGTTGGCACCTAAATGTTCTTTTAATTTGGAGTGTTGACCTTCATATATATGTCAAAGGTAAGCCACTAGAGGTTAAATTTGTGTTGGGCATTAGTGGATTGTGAGTCATAGACATTCTCCTCATAAATAGAGGGAGGCATTGTTGTGTGTATAGTTCAATCATTTGACAATTTTGTTTGAGGATCTAGACAAAAACCAAACCAAAAAATATTTTGATGTGAAAAATATGGTATTATTATGATGATGGAAATAGATGGACATGCACACATTGAATCCTAGAAACATACATGGACAATGTTAAATGAGTCCCTAATCATATGAGCCCTCAGATAGGATGCATAGGATGCAAAGAGGGGCTAAGACAATTCTAAAATACGATATCTATTAATGTTAATAAAATACAATCGAATAATGCATTCTTATATTGAAAATAATATTACAAAAACTCGTCGTCAATAGCATGCTCTGGAAAATTCAATTGATGTATCAGCTTAGTGTTCTTACCATAGCTACCAAGATTGTGTACTATATCCATACTTGCATCTTACATATTACAGAAGATTATATTGAAACCTCAATGTTTCTATTTCATCCTATCGACTATGTACCTGAGAGAAAAATTATACCTAAGCACCATGTTATTTATTCTAGCAGTGCATATGCGATGCACATCCAAGAGGCCCTATCCCCAGGCCCACAAATTTTCTTGCATTCACATTATACATATGTTGCACAATCATAAATGCACCCAAATTGGTATTCAATTCAATTAAACTACTGTGTTTATGGAGCTCAACCATCACTCTGTCCATTTGTGTAGCTTCTCTTTTGGCATATCGTTTGCTCCTCATATTCGCTTGGCATGGGAGATAATATTAAACGTCGGGGTAATCTTAAACGCCTCCAATATAAGTCATAGTTCAAGAGGTTATAGTTCCAGAGGGCATAGCTCTACAGGTCACAATTTCACATGTCATAGTTCCATAGGTAGTTCTAGAGGGCATAGTTCTAGAGGTCATAGTTCCAGAGGCCATAGTTCCAGAGGTTAGTTCGACACGTCATAGTTCCATAGGTCATAGTTCCAAAGGTCATAGTTCTAGAGGGCGTAGTTCCAGAGGTCATAATTCCATAGGTCATAGTTCTGGAGGGCGTAGTTCCACAGGTCAAAGTTCCAGAGCACGTAGTTCCAGAGGTCACAGTTGCACAAGGTGTAGTTCCAGAGGTCATAGTACCACAGGGCATAGTTCCAGAGGTCATAGTTCCAGAGGGCGTAGTTCTAGAGGTAACAGTTCCACATGTCATAGTTCCAGAGGGCGTGGTTCTAGAGGCCATAGTTCCAGAGGTCATAGTAGGGAGTAGCTCTAAGGGTCACAGTTCCATAGGCCATAGTTCCACAAGTAGTTCTAGAGGGCATAGCTCTAGAGGTCACGATTCCACGGGTCATAGTTCCAGAGGTTATAGTTCCATAGGCCAGTTTCAGAGGTCATAGTTCCAAAGGGCGTAGTTCAAGAGGTCATAGTTCCAGAGGTTACAGTTCCAAAGGTCACAGTTCTAGAGGTCATAGTTCAAGAGGTGATAGTTCCAGAGGGCTTAGCTCCAGAGGTCACAATTCCATAGGTCATAGTTCCACGGGTGATAGTTTCAGAGGTCATAGTTCCAAAGGGTGTAGTTCCAGAGGTCATAGTTCCAGACGTCATAGTTCCAGAGGGCGTAGTTCAAGAGGTCATAGTTCCAGAGGGTATAGTTCCAGAGGTCACAGTTCCACAAGTCATAGTTCCACAGGTCATAGTTTTAGAGGGCGTAGTTCTAAAGGTCATAGTTCCAGAGGGCGTAGCTCCAGAGGTCACAATTCCAGAGGTCATAGTTCCACAGGTCATAGTTCCAGAGGGCGTATTTCCATAGGTCATAGTTTCAAAGGTCAGTTCCACAAGTCATTGTACAATAGGTCATAGTTCCAGAGGTCATAGTTCTAGAGGGCATAGTTCTAGAGGTCATACTGTGTGATAAAACATGGTGACGATCACCCCATTTAAGATGGTCAGTTCCTCATGTATAGTATGGGCGGTAGGCAAAAGCTATCCACCATGCAGCAGCCCAATGATTGGGAGGCTGCTGCATGGTCCTCCATTCACTACATGACATACATACATCCATCCATGAGGTTTTCTATTGGTTGAAACTTCGACATGATGTCAGCAAGTATGTCATGTCTTGCATGGCCTGCACCATTGCCAAACTAGCCATTAAAAAGCAAGGAATGTACACCCCTCTTCCTATTTCTGACAAGCCCTGGGAATCCATCTTGATGAACTACATGTCGGGCCTTCTTTCAACCAAGTAGGGAAATGATTATGCTTTTGTGGTTGTTGATCAATTTTTCATATATGCACATTTTATCTTCTGTATATGCGCATTTTGGCTTCCGTAAATGTGCATCTACGAAAGCCAAAATGTGCATATATAGAAGCTCTCTTTCATATATGTGCATTTTGGCTTCCGTAAATGCGCATTTTGGCTTCCGTATATGTACATTTTTTTCTTCTGTAAATGCGCGCGTAACTCCACAGGTCGTAGTTCCAGAGGGTGTAGTTCCAGAGACCATAGTTCCAAAGGGCGTAGTTCCAGAGGGCGTAGTTCTAGATGTCATAGTTCCAGAGGGCGTAGTTCCACAGGTCATAGTTCCAAAGGGTGTAGTTCCACAGGTCATAGTTCCACTTGTCACAATTCCACAGGTCATAGTTCCAGAAGGCCTAGTTCTAGAGGGCGTAGTTCCATAGGTCATAGTTCCAGAGGGCGTAGTTCCAGAGGTCATAGTTCCAGAGGCGTAGTTCCACAGGTCATAGTTCCAAAGGGCGTAGTTCCAGAGGGCGTAGTTCCACAGGTCATAGTTCCACAAGTCACAATTCCATAGGTCATAGTTCCAGAGGGCCTAGTTATAGAGGGCGTAGTTCCACAGGTCATGGTTCCAGAGGGCGTAGTTCCAGAGGTCACAATTCCACAGGTCATAGTTCCAGAGGGCCTAGTTCCACAGGTCATAGTTCTAGAGGGCGTAGTTCCAGAGGTTATAGTTCCAAAAGGCATAGTTCCAGAGGGCGTAGTTTCAGAGGTCATAGTTCCAAAGGTCGTAGTTCCAGAGGGCGTAGTTCTAGAGGTCATAGTTCCAGAGTCGTAGCTCCAGAGGGCGTAGTTCCACAGGTCATAGTTCGAAAGGGCGTAGTTCCAGAGGGCATAGTTCCAGAGGGCATAGTTCCAAAGGTCATAGTTCTAGAGGGCGTAGTTCCAAAGGGCGTAGTTCCAGAGGTCATAGTTCCAGAGGCATAGTTCCAGAGGGCGTAGTTCCACAAGTCATAGTTCCAAAGGGTGTAGTTCCAGAGGGCGTAGTTCTAGAGGTCATAGTTCCAGAGGGCGTAGTTCCACAGGTCACAATTCCACAGGTCATAGTTCCACAGGTCATAGTTCCAAAGGGTGTAGTTCCAGAGGTCATAGTTCTAGAGGGCGTAGTTCCACAGGTCATAGTTCCAGAGGGTGTAGTTCCAGAGGTCATAGTTCAGAAGGGCGTAGTTCCAAAGGTCATAGTTCTAGAGGCGTAGTTTCAGAGGGTGTAGTTTTACATTTCATATTTCCAAAGGGTGCAGTTCCAGAGGGCGCAGTTCCACATGTCATAGTTCCATAGGTCACAATTCCACAGGTCACAGTTCCAGAGGGCGTAGTTCCAGAGGTCATAGTTCGAAAGGTCGTAGTTCTAGAGGGCGTAGTTCCAGAGGTCATAGTTCCAAAGGTCATAGTTCTAGAGGCATAGTTCCATAGGGTGTAGTTCCATAGGTCATAGTTCCAAAGGGCGTAGTTCCAGAGGTCATAGTTCTAGAGGCGTAGTTCCAGAGGGTGTAGTTCCACAGGTCATAGTTCCAAATGGCATAGTTCCAGAGGGCGTAGTTCCACAGGTCATAGTTCCAGAGGGCATATTTCCACAGGTCATAGTTCCATAGGTCACAATTCCACAGGTCATAGTTCCATAGGGTGTAGTTCCACAGGTCATCGTTCCAAAGGGCGTAGTTCCAAAGGGTGTAGTTCCAGAGGTCATAGTTCCATAGGGCGCAGTTCCAGAGGTCACAATTCCATAGGTCATAGTTCCAGATGGCCTAGTTCTAGAGGGCATAGTTCCAAAGGGTGTGGTTCTAGAGGTCATAGTTCCAAAGGGCGTATTTCCAGAGGGCATAGTTCCAGAAGTCATATTTCCCGAGGTGTAGTTCTAGAGGGTGTAGTTCCACAAGTCATAGTTCTAGAGGGCCTAGTTCCAGAGGGCCTAGTTCCAGAGGTCATAGTTCCAGAGGACGTAGTTCCACGGGTCATAGTTCCACATGTCACAATTCCACAGGTCATAGTTCCAAAGGGCGTAGTTCCACAAGTCATAGTTCCAAAGGGCGTAGTTCTAGAGGGCGTAGTTCCAGAGGTCATAGTTCCAAAGGGCGTAGTTCCAAAGGTCATAGTTCCACAGGTCACAATTCCACAGGTCATAGTTCCAGAGGGCCTAGTTCTAGAGGGTGTAATTCCACAGGTCATAGTTCTAGAGGGCCTAGTTCCAGAGGGCCTAGTTCCAGAGGTCATAGTTCCATAGGCGTAGTTCCATAGGTCATAGTTTCAAAGGGCGTAGTTCCACAGGTCATAGTTCCACAGGTCACAACTCCACAGGTCATAGTTCCACAGGGCCTAGTTCTAGAGGGTGTAGTTTCACAAGTCATAGTTCCATATATATATGTCGGTATATATACCTAGTATATATACCGATATATATATTTAGTATATATATCCCGATATATATACTTAGTATATATATCGGTATATATACAAGTATATATACCGATATATATACTTAGTATATATGTCGATATATATATATATATATATATACACACACACACACTTAGTATACATATCGGTATATATATTAGGTATATATGTCGGTATATATACAAGTATATATATATATACTTAGTATTTATACTAGTATATGTACAACTATAAATACTGGTATATATACTTAGTATATATATCAGTATATATATTTAGTATATATACCAATATATATATTAGATATATATGTTGGTATATACACAAGTATATATACTAGGTATATATGTCAGTATATATATTAAGTAAATATTCCTAGTATATATACTTAATTAAGTTATATACCAATATATATAGTAGGTACCTAACCTGCAACAACCTTTTGAGATTGAGACATATGCTTCAAACTATGCTGTGGGCACAATTCTCTCTCAGTACGTACATCCTATGGCCTATCATAGTGAGACACAATCAGATACCGTCCATAAGTATCCCACTTATGACAAAGAAATTTACTCCATTGTACAACCCTACCGCTAGTGGAGGCATTACATTCTTGGGAAGGAGAGAGTCATCCACATTGACCATAAGCCTCTGTAATTCATGCAGACACAAGGAAAATTGCAGAATGACCACCATCATAAGTGGTCCACATATTTGCACCAGTTTCATCTCAACATCAATTATAAGACATGGAGCATGAACCATGTCGCTCATTGCCTCAGTCGACCTTCAGTTGTAGCACTAACCATGGTGCTACACTCCTGTGGCCATGAGACCGTGGAAAGGCCCCAACTATGAACTATGGAACTATGACCTGTGGATCTTTGTCCTAGAACTATGACCTCTGTAATTCATATATATATATACACCGACATATATACCTATGACCTCTTGAACTATGACCTCTAGAACTACGCCCTTTAGAGCTACGACCTGTGGAATTGTGACCTGTGGAACTGTGACCTTTGGAACTACGCCCTCTGGAACTATTACCTCTTGAACTATGATCTCTGGAACTATGACCTGTGGAACTATGACCTGTGGAGTTGACCTGTGGAACTATGACCTATGGAACTACACCCTCTAGAACTATGAACTTTGGAACTATGACCCATGGAACTATGACCTATGGAATTGTGACCTCTGGAGCTACACCCTCTAAAACTACCTATGGAACTATGACCTGTGGAACCGTAACCTGTGGAACTGTGACCTCTAGAGCTACGACCTCTAAAACTATGACCTTTGGAACTATGACCCATGGAACTGACCTTTGGAACTGACTTGTGGAACTATAACCTATGGAACTACGCCCTCTAGAACTATGACTCGTGGAATTATGATCTATGGAATTGTGACCTCTAGAGCTACTCCCTCTTGAACTATGACCTCTAGAACTACGCCCTCTGGAACTATGACCTATGGAACTGTGACCTGTGGAAATATGACCTCTAGAACTATGACCTCTTGAACTACACCCTTTGGAACTATGACCTGTGGAACTGACCTGTGGAACTATGACCTATGGAACTATGCCCTTTAGAACTATGACCTCTGGAACTATGACCCGTGGAACTATGCCCTATGAAATTGTGATCTCCGGAGCTAAGCCTTCTAGAACTACCTATGGAACTATGACATGTGGAATTGTTACCTATGGAACTGTGACCTCTAGAGCTATGCCCTCTGAAACTATGACCTCTCGACCTATGACCTATAGAACTACGCCCTCTGGAACTATGAGTTATGGAACTGTGACCCGTGGAACTATGACCTTTGGAATTACACCCTCTGGAACTATGACCTCTAGAACTACGCCCTATGGAACTATGACCCGTGGAACTACACCATGTTGAACTATCACCTCTGGAACTACGTTCTCTGGAACTTTGATCTCTAGAACTACGCCCTACAGAACTATGATCTCTGGAACTAAGACCTCTAGAACTACGCCCTCTAGAACTATGATCTCTGGAACTATGACCTTTGGAACTATGACTTGTGGAACCGATTTGTGGAACTATGACCTCTGGAACTACGCCCTCTGGAACTATGACCTCTGGAACTATGACCTATGGAATTGTGACCTCTGGAGTTACGCCTTATGGAACTATGACCTCTAGAAATATGCCCTCTGGAACTATGACCTCTAGAACTACACCCTGTGGAACTATGACCTATGGAACTACGTGCTTTGGAACTTTGACCCGTGGAACTACGCCCTCCATAACTATAACCTCTGGAACTATGACCTCTAGAACTATGATCTCGGAAACTATGACCTTTGGAACTATGATCTATGGAACTATGACCTGTGGAACTGACCTGTGGAACTATGACCTATGGAACTACGCCCACTGGAACTATGACCTGTGGAACTATGACCCCTGGAACTATGACCTATGGAATTGTGACCTCTTGAGCTACGCCCTCTCGAACTATGACCTCTAGAACTACGCCCTCTAGAACTATGACTTGTGGAACTATGACATGTGGAACTGTGACCTTTGGAACTATGCCCTCTAGAACTATTTCCTCTTGAACTACACCCTATGGAACTATGACTTATGGAACTATGACCTGTGGAGCTAACCTGTGGAACTATGACCTATGGAACTACGCCCTCTAGAACTATGACCCATGGAACTATGACCTATGCTGTGGAACTATGACCTATGGAACTACGCCCTCTAGAACTATGACCCATGGAACTATGACCTATGGAATTGTGACCTCTGGAGCTACACCCTCTAGAACTACCTGTGGAACTGTAACCTATGGAATTGTAAACTCTAGAGCTACGCCCTCTGGAAATATGACCTCTTGAACTATGACCTCTAAAACTACGCCCTCTAGAACTATGACCTGTGAAACTATGACTTGTGGAATTGTGACTTGTGGAACTGTGACCTCTGAAACTATGCCCTCTGGAACTATGACCTCTGGAACTACACCCTGTGGAACTATGTGCTCTGAAAATTTGACCCGTGGAACTACGCCCTCCAAAACTATGACCTCTGGAACTATGACCCCTAGAACTGTCACCCCAGGAACTATGACCCATGGAATTATGACTTGTGGAACTATGACCTGTGGAAATTTGAACTCTTGAACTATGACCTTGGGAAATTTGA